>PVIR01002483.1:0-101751 GCA_004026965.1 Petromus typicus | reverse complement strand
CTACGAGAAACCTTCAGCCAGTATCATACTAAATGGTCAAAAATTGAAACCTTTCACACTAAGATCAGGAACAAGACAAGGGTGTCCTCTCTCACCACTTCTGTTTAATATAGTTCTGGAAATATTAGCCATAGCAATTAGGCAAGAGAAAGAAATAAAAGGAATAAAGATTGGAAAAGAAGAAGTTAAATTGTCATTACTTGCTGACGACATGATACTCTATCTAGAGGATCCTAAAAACTCAGTTAAAAAACTGCTGGAACTAATCGCCAATTTTAGCTGCGTAGCTGGTTACAAGGTCAACGTTCAAAAATCAATAGCCTTCGTATACACAAACAGTAGACCCACTGAGATAAAATTGGAGAGTCAGTCCCTTTCACAATAGCATCCTAATACACAAATTTTTAACAAGCTATACTTGCTCCATTGGTTGACAGAATGAATTTTGCCATATTCAAAATTCTGAGGTTAGACTGGGGTATATATTACGTTTGGAGACAAATTCAAACTCTTGGTCCATGTAACCCTATTGCTTATGGGTCAGCATCTAGCTTCTCATCCCCTCTCAATATGCATCATAGAGTGAATTCAGAGCCCATGTGAAGTGACTTATGCTAGGCTTCAAAGTCTTTGCACATGCTTTTCTGTTTTCTTCCTTCCCTTCTCTGTCCTCTCTCCCTCTCTCTGTCTCCTGATACTTCAGATTGAACCCAGAACGTTAGTACTAAGCCATAAATCCAATTCTCTTTAAATTAAAACGTTTTTGACACAAGACCTCACTAAATCACTAAACTGCCCAAGCTGGGCTCAGTTTGTGATCCTCCTACTTCAGCCTTATAGAGTTCTGGGATTATAGAAATATAACATCACACCAGGTTGTTAGAGTATCCTATATTCATAAAATGTACAATCTAAATGTGTGTTCATCTGCCACCTATGCTTTATCTAAATTGAATGTAAGTTTCATGGAGGCTGAGAGGTCTTTCTTATTTCTTGTTGACGCCCCAATGCAAGGTGGACACTCAATGAGTATTTGTGGGATAATTGAATCAATGCATAGGAAAAAACATTGGAGAAAAGAGTGTTGCCAGTGTTGCTCACTAGCCAGCTTGCCTTACATGTCACAAACAGAAAGACAAGGGAGCCAGTAGGTATGGCTGATGCCAGTACTTTGAACATATTCTGGGAAAAGGCATCCCCTTAAGAAAACGGTGCTGCAAAAATTTGTTATACTTATGCAGAACAATGAATCTAGATCCATCTTTCATCACATACTAAGCTAAAATTAAAATGACTCAAATGATTAAAACTGAAACCTGATTATCTGCTGGAGAATAAAATAGGTAAAATCATTGAATACATAAGGGTCAGAAAGGATTTTCTCAACAGATCCTGGATTACATAAAGGACAGCAAGAATCAACAAATGGTACATCAAATTAAATGGTTCTTCTCACCAGTGGAAACAACCAAACTGTGAAGAGATAATTATAAAATTAGAGATAATTGTTACCAGTTACACCTCAGATAGATGACTAATACTGAGAATATATAAAGAAATCAACATACCTTGAGGATGCCCTCATAAGTGAAATAAACAGGTCACAGATGTGTAAATATCATATATTTTCTCTGGTTGAGAAAATGAAGTTGTAAATGAGTTGCAGTATGTATAGTTGATATTGTGAAGTAGAAAATATTTAAAAGGAAAGAGTATAAGGGTAAATAACAAGGGGAAAACAAATGTGGTAATAATAAAGAAAAAAAACCAAAGATTGTGTACATAGGGGGTGGGGGGATGCAGAGTTGGGGAGAAAGGGAAAAAATGAGAATAAAGCCATGTCATATTCTGGTACAAATTCTTAATGTTGAATGTGATTATGATGTGTATTCATAATGTACCAATAAAGATAATTTTTAAAAAAGAACTCAACAAACTAGACCTCCCAAAGATAAAAGACTCAATCAATAAATGAATAACTGAAATGAATATTTTTCATAAAAAGTAAAAATCTCCAATAAATATTAGAAAACACATTGAACACATCTAGTAATTAGATAAACTTCTATGACTAATCCTAACAATGCAATGCTTTAAATAATACTTGATGCTCATGAATTAGGGGACAAACAACACTGACATCCATCTTATCTGAGAAAGCATGACTATCCTCTAGAAATCAAATAATAACAAATGCTGATGAGACTACGGGGAAAGAGGAACTCTTCTACATTGTTAGTGGGAATATAAAGTGGTGCAACTCTCACGGAAGTCAATATGGGGATTCCTCAAAAATTTAAACTAAAAAATTCATTTGACTCAGCAATTCCCCTTCTAGGTATCTTCCTGAAAGAAGATATTATATCATATTACAATGATATATATCACATTACAGTGATAGATGTGTATCCATGTTTATAGCAGAACAATTCATAATAGCTAAATCTTGAAAGCAGCCAGTATGGTCCATCAATAGATGTAGTAAAAATGCAAGGTCCTAGGTCCCATTTGACCTGGCCATTGCTCTGCTAGGCATATACACAAAGGAATTAAAAGATTCATTTGACAGCAACATATGTGCAACCATGTTTATAGCAGCTCAGTTTGTGATTGCTAAATCTCGGAAAAAACCCAAATGTCCATCAACTGGAGACTGAATAAAGAAGATGTGGTTCTTTTATAGAATGGAGTATTACTCTGCCTTTAAAAATGATAAGATTGAGTCATTCATACTCAAATGGATGTACATTGAGGGTGTCCTCATAAGAGAAATAAACAGGTCACAGATGTGTAAATATTGTATCTTTTCTCTGGTATGAGAAAGTGAAGTTGTAAATGAGTTGTAGTATGTATAGTTGATATTGTGAAATTAAAAAAAGTATTTAAAAGGGAAGAGAGTGTAGGAGTAAATAATGAGAGGAAATGAATGTGGTAATAATAAAGAAAAAAGGAAACAAAGATTATGTATATAGTTGGTGGGAGGTTGCAGGGCAGGGGGAAGAGGGAAAATGAGAATCAAGTCGTGTCATATTCTAGTACAAACTCTCAGCGTTGAATGCAATTATGATTGTATTCATAGTGTACCAATAAAGATTATTTTTTTAAAAAAACGCAAGCTCCTAAAGACTATAATATTAAGGAAAATAAATCAGACACACAAGCTTAGGTATTGCTACTTTCTCTGAAATGAGAAACTCAAACTACAATTAAAGAAAAACACAATTTACAAATCAATTTTAAAACAAAATAAAAGAGAATTGGAAACAAAGAGATAAGAGCTTTTAAAAGTGGGAAGGGAATCAAGAGATGGGCAGAGGGGAGAGAAAGGGAACAAGAGAGGAAAGGGATAAAGAAAGAATGTACCTATACCAATTTCCCCTGTGGGATGTAGCCATCATGTACTGCAAACATGCACTAATAAAAATAAATGTAAAGTATTTCTTTTTTCCTCAGAATTGAAATTTTGAAAATTCTCAGGTTTCAGTCTATGTGTGTATGTGGAGTCAGCCAGCATGAAACTCAAGGTAGTTTGAGTGCTCTTTCCCACTGCTGAGTTTGTCTTCCTGCTGCTAGCATACAAAGAGGATGACGCATTGAGAAGCTCAAGGAGGAGTATTCTAGGGCACTGAGAATTTAAGGTAACTAGAGGAGACTTACCTTTCCTTGGATAAGGTGAGGGCAAGGACACAGGAAAATGTATATACATTCCAGAAAGCATCATAAGTGATTAATAAAGTCACTCAATTGTAGATTTTATGTTTCACAGTATCTAGAAATCCTTAACATCCACTACTTTATGTTTCTGATTCAACTTCGATTAACAGTTAGAAAAATAAGAAATATGCAAACATATGGTATGGGTTCAAGGTCCTGTAAGAATTACACATTAAATGTAAGAATTAAATATATGAATTTAAGAAGATCTTAAAGATTGAATAGAAGGTCATTTGTGATCCCCACCCATTTCTGTATACACATATTTAAAAATTTAATGTTTGTGCATAATCTATCCTGTTGTTGGATGATAAAGATGATATCAGACTTGACACGACCAATATTGAATAAAAACTACATTTTAAAACAGACATAATACTTTAGTGAGATAGGACAGAAAATGAAAAACATAATTTATCAAGGCAGTATAAAATAAACTAATTAGTGATAAGTAATAATCAATTATAATAAATTTACTAAAAAATTACCCCCAGTTAATCTAATTTCCTGTGTCACTATAGCCTGAGCAAGTCAGGCAGGGGGTTGACCAGAAGTCACACACATACCATGGGTCTATGGAGTCTCCACAAACACCGTAGAGGTTTGGGGCTTGGTAGAGACACTTTATGCTTCAAATGCTGAACCCAGGAATATTGTGTTTTTCTTTAATTATAGTCTGAGTTTCTCATTTAAGAGAAAGCAGCAATACCTAAGCTTGTGTGTCTGATTTATTTTCCTTAAATTAATTGATCTCCACCTAGTAAGTGCTTACCTGTAATGAAATATCAGTCTCTGCCATGACCCAGTCTGGTCAATGGTTTTACCAATGACCTCACTTCCCACTCTCCACAGACAATTTTCCAAAGCCATTTTTTGTACTTAAATCATGTCTTCAACTAATAATTACTGAATTATTCTTATGTGACAATGACCGAAGAGTTTTAAGCATACACAATTAACCAGGAAAGTTTCTGCACTGAAGAAACTGTAGGGTTGGAGTGCAGAATGTACTGACACTTTGAAACATCCTCATCATATATTTAGGACCACAGAAAATCCCTACTGGAGACACTCACGGTCTCCCAACCTCCCACTTGCATACTTATGTACTCTGAGACATCTCTCTCCACTCTCCCCAGCTCCTTCTGGAGATTTCCACTTTTCTTGCAGATCCCATCTTAGGTGTTACCTATTCAGATATTCTCTTGGGTCCACCCACTGCAGACCAAGAAAGGAGATTAGACCTTCTCTATATTTCTACAGCATCTGAGGTAACAGCTGGTTCATATTTTCCAGTTGTTTGTTTACTTGCCTGCCTCTTCAACTTTCTGTATACCCTTATTTCGGTGTCTTTGCCTTCCTGATCTTGTTGCATTTCTACAATTCAACATACTGAGTAACAAATTATGGGAACCAAAACATATCACCTGATAACAAAGTGTAATGGGCTTCTCGCTCTGCAACTTGGTGAAATTATTTTCTTAGTTTCTTCCACTTCGAAGATCTTTTCTATGATGGTACCCTAAGGTTTTAATGCTTGAAAAAATGGATTGTCACTGAACAATTTGTAGAGAGGTGATACTGCTTTCTCATAAACTAATCAAATGTCTAAACCATTTATTTATTTATTTATCTATTTATTTATTTATTTATTTATTTAGAGTCAGGGTCTCGCTTTGTAGTTCAGGCTGGCTCTGAGCTAAGCCTTGAACTAACAGCAGTCCTCCTGCTACTGCCTCCCGAGTTCTGGAATTACAAGTGTGAGCCACCATGCCTGGCACTGTGGTATGTGGTACTGATTGCTGGTCGGGGTGAGTCACTACACCTGGCATTGTCTGTGGTTACCAGGATCGAATCCAGGCACTTACACTTGCAAGGCAAGCACTGGAACCACTGAGCTAAATCCCCAGCCCTAAAACTTTTATTTTTATAGGGAAGTGAATTATAATACCATTGGGTATGTTATTATTCGCAATTTAATACTATTTAAGAATGTGTAGTTTCCAAATAAGCCTTGGTAAAAATTAGCTTTGAAAAAGACCAATACTGATATGTGACTAGGTTACTCAAGACTAAAGGGCATTACTCCTACTGGAAGTTTGAACACTGTGCAACAGAACAAATATAATCCATCATCACTATGCATGACATTCCTTGTGATATATTTTAATTGTATTCTATTGTTATTATCTAATTCTACCCCTGATTCTATGCACTTTATTTTATTTATTTATTTATTTTAAGGTTTTTTTGAGACAAGGTCTTGCTTTGTGGTTCAGGCTGGCCCTGAGCGCAGCCTCAAACTCAGATCACAGCAATCCTCCTGCCTCTGCCTCCCGAGTGCTGGGATGACAGGCGTGAGCCACCACGCCCGGCACTGTGGTATGTGGTACTGTTTGCTGCTGGGTGTGGGTCTCCACACCCAGTATGGTATGTGGTTACCGGGAATTGAACCCGGGTCCTTGCGCTTGCAAGACAGGCACCAGAACCACTGAGCTAACTCCCTGGCCCCTCTATGCACTTTAAATTATGGTTGCCTACATTCACATAGATGAAAACAGACTCCAGAAAGCTATGCTAATTTTCTAAGGTAACTGCCAGCAGCAGATAGAGAGATGTGGACATCAAACTCTGACGTGTTCCTTTTAATTTCCACATGAAATTTCATCTTAGCATCTATGGAGCTGCGAAGGGGAAGATGAGGTGAGACAGTTCAAGAGTGGTGATCAAAAATGAAAAATACAGTGAGTGTTTAAATTAAAAAATATTACAGTAAAAGATACCTTCCCATTAATGGCCCTCACAACACTCCTCATCTTGAAATACAATTTTTCTACAGTTCTTGCTACATGCTGCAGCAGTTTTGGAAGTCCTCTTTCATGAGTATTTTCAACTGCACTCTCTGGCTGCTTTGATTTGATGAATCAATTGACACCTTGATCTATCATAGTAATTTTGACTTGAGGGAAAAGCTGGAAGTTTCCTGGTGCCAGATCTGGTGAACTAGGTGGAAGAAGACATACTAGAATTTTTAATTTAGTTTTTTACTGACGTATTTTTGCAATTCATAATGATTAGATCTACTATGGGGAGCTGATTGTGTACATAACAAATTATAATTCTTTTCATGCACCCTTTCCTTCTCATATCCCTCAACCTCTTGGTTCTCTTTCCATTTAAAAAAGTTCTCTTTTCTCATTTATTATCTTTTATTTTGTTTTTTAAAAACTTATTTATATCTTGTGCTTTACATATGAGAGAAATCATTTGATATTTAAACTTGTGTGTCTTATTTATCTCACAACACAGTGATCTGAAGATGCATTCTACAGATGACTCACATTTTTCCTTCTTTATGGCAGAGTAGTACTTCATGGTGTATAAATATCACTTTTATTGCATCCATCCATCTGTTGAGTGTATATACTACTTCCAAGATGAGGCTATAATGAATAGTGCTGATATAGACATGTTTTTTATTCTCTTTTCTGTTGTGAAATAGGTACATTGTATGTTTACATGATGATCACACTCAACATTGAGAATTCACACCAATATATGACATGATTTAATTCTCATTTTTTCCGATTCCCCTACCCACCCTACAACCTTCACCCCCTATATACATAAGCTTTGTAGACATGGTCTTGTGAGCCTTTCCATCAGATGTTTCTCAGCCACATCATCACCATATTTTTGTTTGTTTGTTTGTTTGTTCATTTTTGAGACAGAGTCTCGCTGTGTAGTTCAGGCTGGCCCTGAGCTCAGCCTCAACCTCACAGCAATCTTCTTCCCTCTGGCTCCCGAGTGCTGGGATTACAAGCGTGAGCCACCGCGCCTGGCACTGTGGTATGTGGTACTAACTGCTGCTGGGCATGAGTCTCCATGCCCAATATTGTATGTGGTTACCACGGAATCGAACCCAGGCCCTTGCATTTTCAAGTCAGGTGCCGGAACCACTGAGCTAAATCCCTGGCCCAGCACCATATATATTTAATCTTTACTGGTACATTAAATATACACATCATGATTGCACTCCATAATGGGGATTTGTAACAGTATAAGACACAACTTAATTCTCATTTTTCCCATAGTCCTACCCACCCTATATTGTGAAATAGAAAATGCTCAATGTTAAATAGGAAGAAGGGGGAAAATGTTGAGAATGTCACCATATATTTTTAATCAGTCTTTGTAAAGACATTCAAAGAGGACTTCCACAACTGCTTTGGAAAGTGACAAGAACAATGTTAATAGTATGTATGAATTGAGGGTGGATTAATGTCAGTGTGTTTTTGCTATGAAAAACTTAAATGGTCTTTGTGATTATATCTCATGTAAGTGATCTTTTCAGAACAAAAAAAAAAAACTCTTAGCAACAAATCTCTGAATCATTTAATTCTTGGGATTTGTTCAACAAATTTCAATTGTTTTGTTCACTTTCTTCTTTCCCTTCTAAAAGCAAATAGAGACCCACCATTTGTAATCTGGTTAAATTCACCGTGATATATAAGGCAGTGTCTACACTGGTTATGCTAGGGTTTATTAAAAATAATATTCCTCACTTAATCAATAGATAATTTAATCTGAAAATGTCAAGCTGTGAGCCTAAATGCTCTGTTCGGTGTGACCATATTAGTCAGTCAATCTTCAGAGAGAGTAGGGTAGGAGGACACACAGTGAAGTTCAGTCTTGACAGGGAGCTTGCCCTGTTCCAGCTCTGGTCTCCAGGGGCCCTGTGTGGATAGCAATGTATCCATTTAAAATCTCAGAGCCTCTCTGTAAAGTAAGAAATGTGGCTCTTTCTAGGGAGTCATCCCATTCTCCTATGAGTTTGTGATCTGATCCTCATCATCCTGATGATGATGATGGTGACTCAGACATAAGTGTGGTAAAATAAGAAAAGAATGGGACATAATTTCACTTGGATTTTAGCCAATCGGTCAATAAGGCTGAGTTTAGAGTAAGCCAAAGGGAAGCTGAAGTGTATACTAAATTATCCGGGAGATGAACAATTCTAAAAGCATTCACTTCCTGCCATTTCATGTCACCCAGTCTGAGATGGTTGTTGTCAACATTGGTGTTTGAAGTTCTTTTAAAAAATTATATATACAAAAGAATTAAAAGACTCATATCACAGTGACATATGTGCACCCATGTTTATAGCAGCTCAGTTTGTGATTGCTACATCTTAGAAAGAACCCAAATGTCCATCAGCTGGAGACTGGATAAAAAAGCTGTGGTTCTTCTACACAATAGAGTATTATTCTGCCATAAAAATGATAAGTTTGAATCATTTATACTTAAATGGACATACCTTGAGGATATCCTCATAAGTGAAATAAATAGGTCACAGATAGGTAAATATTGCATCTTTTCTCTGGTGTGAGAAAATAAAGATGTAAATGAGTCCTAGAATTGTATGTTATATACTGTGAAATAGTAAATACTCAAAGTGAAATAGGATGAAAGGGGAAAAATAATGAGATTATAACAAAAAAGAAAAAGGAAACAAATTTTACATATATGGGGGATAGTAGGGTGGGTAGGGCTATGGGAAAAAATGAGAATTAAGTTGTGTCTTATACTGGTACAAATCCTCATTGTGGAGTGCAATTATGATGTGTATATGTAATGTAAAACTAAAGATTTCAATTTAAAAAAATTATATACAGTTCCTAGATATCCAAACATCATTGGTTCTAAAATCAAAAGTCAAAGATAAGCGATATGCCGACATCTTCAGTCTGCCTTACACAACATTAAGACCATCTCTGATCCCCTTTTGATTTCCCTCCATAGGATAAACATCTTTTAGCAGGGTAATGCTGTTATCTAGCCTGAAAAACAATCGCCGCACAATAATACTCACAATTTACTTTCTCCCTCCTTAAAGACGCAGATTCATTGAAGACTGTTCAGAAAATAAACACCTAGTAAGTCAGAGAAAATCAGCCTTCCATTTGGGTGTGTTTCCTTAGAGTTTCCTTTAGCAATACTAACACCACAAAATTTGAACTCTCTTAGCAACGTCCCTGGGCCTTTTTCTGGATCACTGATCATTCTTTGATCAATCTAATTAAAAATTCTTATGGCTATAATTCAAAAACTCCACAGAACTTGATATAAATATCTTCTTAATTAATATTTGATAAATAAACATGAATAAATATAAATTAAAATACAAAATCTAGTATAGAGTCATCTCATACTTCGTTTCATCCATTTATTGTTAAAAACTATTTGGCCAAATTTCATTTTATTTATTATTATAAACAGCTTTGTAATGAACATCTTCATAGTCAAGCTTTTGCACCCATTTCTTATTAGCCTTTAGAATAATTTTATAGCACAAATTTAGTTCATTAAAAATGATTCATTCATTGCATCAGGAAAGGGCTATTATTAACGTTGGAAATTTCTAAAAGGCAAAGAGAAAGTGGAGAAATGAGCACTGATCTTAAACAAAAGTTAGCATGTACAACAGAAAAGGAACATTGACACAGAAAAACGGAACAATACCCTAACAATGAACCACTGTTGGGTAGAGAGAAGCTAAAAACACCTACCACACACACAAACACACACACACACACACACACACACACACACACACACACACACATACACACACACGGCTGAAAACCCTGGAATGAAGAAGTTCAGGTAGAGAGATGATTGACAGAACAGGGCTGGGTAACAGAAATGCCACTGCTTCTATGACAAATCATGGGGACAAAGGATAGCACACTCTTGGACCTTCAGTCATTAAAAGCGTCACACGTGTTCTTCCCCAGTGTTTCACTTTCCCAAACAATCTCATCAACCTCAAAGACCAGGTACATCATTAAATGCACAGTCCCTTCACTATAACATCTTTGAGAATAAACTACATGGCAAAATAAAACTGCTGAGAATCATCACCGAAGAACAGAGGACAAACTTCTGGGCCCTTCACCTAGGACTCAATGGAAATGATTTTCGTCTTCACCTCTCACTGATCCATTCTCTTACAGTGACATCAGTTCACCCTTATCATGGAACCAGGGTGTTTGTGCAGAACAAAGGTGCTGAAGGATTTGGGGAAGAATCTGGACACCTATTTTCAAAGCCTAGATGTTTGTATGAAAAAAAAAAAAAACAAGATTGATAAATATGACCAGAATTTAGCCTACAACAACAATCTAATGAGGGCTGGCTCTTTTCCTGTGCTAAAGAGCCAGCCTGATATCTCCCTCTCCCCACCGTGCTGCACCCTGCTCTTCCCTTCACAATTAAAAGATTTCCACGCTTCAAACTTCCTGGCTTGGTTCCATTTCTACTGCCTCCGTCCAGACGATGCTGTATGTCCAGTATCAACTTAATTGCTTGCCAATTTTGCTTCCCACAGAACCTAACCCAAATCTCTGCTTCATGAGGAAAGCTGATCCAGAAAGAGAGATATCCTGCTCTTGCAACAGGATGAGTAATTCTTCATCATTATTTGGAGACATATGAGTGAAAGATTCATGTTTGTTTGTTTGGGTTTTTTTAGAGCAAGGCATGTGGTGACTGTCTGTAATCCCAGCACCGTGGGAGGCTGAGGTAGCCTCACTGCATCCTTGTGCCCAGCCTGGGAAACTCATTAAAGCTGTGTCTCAAAACAAAATTAAGAAAAGAGGATGTGGAGGGAAAGGAAGGGATGGGATTTAGCAAAAAAGAAATCAGGATGTATTGTGTACATGTGCCAAGTCCTCACAAGGAATGTGATAAGTGAAGAAGGAGTCCAAGAGATGGAGAGATGGGGTTGGATAACTATCTTTTCCTGTAGACAAAAGGACATCTCACTGTGCAGTTTCTTTTTTATTTTTTCTAACTCTTTTAGAGGGAACACTTGATCGATATTCAAATAAATATAAACAGAAAAAATTTACAGAGATGCTGCTGAATAATGCTTAATGACATGATGCATCATGGAAGTAATATTACTAAACTGAAGAAAATAATTTCTAAAATATAATGTAACCCAACAATCTTTTAAAAATACACGCTATATTTTAATAGATTTATCAATGACTTATTAGAAGTTAATGCATTTAATTTGATTAAAACTAAATATTTAGAATAAAAGATATAATTTTTAAAAAAGAAAAAGGGATGTAGCTCCATGTAAAGAATCTAAGTTCAATCCCCAGCACAAAAAATAAGCCATTTTCTAGTAAAAACAAAACAAAACAGAGGGTCTTTTCTTTCCACTTTTCCTTTGCTCCCTGAGCAAGGATCTCTTCATTCAAGACCCTCTATTAGAAATAAGTTTCTTATCCTTTTATGGTAAATCACATTCAGAATTAAATATTTTTTCTTATTTCTAAGATTATAGCTCCTCTTGCTCCCCATAAGATAGAAAGGCCTATCAGCAGATGTTCTAGCAGGCAATGTAAGCATTTAATATGAAACCTTTATTCCATTTGATTAAAATGTATAGAATAAATAGTGTATCTTCCTCCTGATTCCTTTTAGAATCAAACAAACACTATAGGCATTTGGGACAGGGTGGGGATGTTTTGGAACATGATGATACTTTGTTGTGAATGATATTTAAACTGCTCTAAAATATTTCAGGCTGGACTCTCAATGTCAATTAATCAGTGTCACAGCTCTGTCTAACATTCTGCTACAAACTGGGTTCAGTTGTAATTTGTCAACTCCAACACCCGTTGCTATGACAAATAGCTACGGTCTGGTTAATCTTTTGAACATAATAGCATTCTGCTACTTTGATAAATCTATTATGTCGTGGTTTACATATGCTTTCAGGGAAATGTTTATTGGGACATTTTACACTAAATTATCTCTAGTCTACACTAACAAAGCAAGTGCTGGGCTGATACTGATGGTAGTTTCCCATAATATCAATTCTATGAAGGTGTTCTGGACCTTAAAACTTACAAGAAGTCAAGAGTCAAACGATGAATCCCATTGTTTAAAAATCATGGAGGTACATTTAATTACTCAGGCAACTGGGTTAACTTTCTACATTCTGATTTTTTTTCATCTTTATGAAGATAGAATATATGAGTATAGCACAGTGCTTGGCACATTAAGGAAAAATATATAAGTCCTAGATATCATTGTAATTCTTTATCAAAACTTCCTGTATGTAAATGTTATTATTTTCTCATAGTATGGACACTATAACAGACAACTTTATAGGAGTCACGAAATAAATAAAACTCACAAGGGGAGTTTGCCATCGGGACTGGGGAGGTCTGGGATGGCCGGGCCTTGGCAGGCATCTCATGGTGCCCTGTCATCCTTACAGGGTGATGTGCTTACAGAAACGGGCACTTATTGACCTCCGCTCACCATCTGAAACTGTCTACAAATGGCTCCTCTGGGTCTTAACACACGGGATACTTCTTTGTGGGGAAAGTGCACCAGCTGCAGTCTTTTCTGGTACATTCTCAAAAACCCAATTTCACCTTTGGCAGCTTTGAACGAATCCAGATGACTTTAAGTATAATAGCTCTCAAGAAGGGCAGTAGTTAAAAGCAGGTGACACCAGGAAGAAGATCAAAGTAGAAGGGGTGACAAGTGGCTCTTTTTAATAATAGAAAAGAAATAGTGTAGGGAAAGAAAAAAAAAAAACTTCTCCAGTATCATATTTATAGCAGAGTGATTAAAAGTTGGGATTTTTTTTTTGTTTTAAGTTCTAATCCCTTACTGTAAAAACAGTCACTGTGCTCCGTAATAAAAAATTGAAATAACACAATGCCCTGCTGACTTAGAGATGAATGAAACATCAGAACTGTGGTAAATATTTAAGGTGTTCTGACAGGTTATCTCGGCATTAGAACATTCTACCTCTCTCCTCTCTCCTCTCTGTCTGTCTCTCTCTCTCTCTCCTTTCTCTCCCTATCTCTCTTTCCTCTCTCTCCTCTGCTGTCTCTCCTCTCTCTCTTTCCTCTCTCCTCTCTCTCTCTCCTTTCTCTCTCTCTCCCCATCTCTGTCTCTCCCCATCGCCCCATCTCTCTCCATCTCTCTTTCCTTCTTTCCCCTTCTGTCTGTCTGTTTTTCTCTCTCTCACTCCTTTTCTGTTTTTCTTTTTAGAACCATTCCCCATGGTAAAGCATGCTCCTAGACACTGAACACTGTGGAACTCAAAACATAGGTAGTTGAGGGCACACTGCAGAGGGAACTTTTACTTAACAATTAATGTGGGAGAGAGGGAAATGGGGCCAGAAGAGGTGCTTTAATTGCCCTTCTGAAAAAGAAGAGCTGGTGCTGTAAATAAACCACGGCAATAAAATAAAATTCACCACTATCATTTTGGAAAAATAATTCTCAAGATGATTTTTGCTTCCACAAATGAATTTATTTCCAATTTAGCTGAACTCTTTCAGGGAGGTAATTTTATCCAACACGATTTATGCAGTTTGGATGGAGGGACTGCGCTGGGGAGGGTCCACAATGAGGTTCTGGAAATCGATCTGTGGAAACCAGGGGAAGGGTCTGAGGAAGTGTCCAGGGCAAAGGCCCCTTATACAGCTTTAACTGCCTGAGTGTTGGGTTTCACAATCAATTTCGGCTCAAAACAAACTGCTATCATTCTGTCCAGTGAGATGATATGGCTTTGCACACTGCAACCATTTAGGTAAAATTGTGGGCACCTTTAGTTTTTTATTCAGAAGGGTGGGATAGATGCAAAGGATAAACTACCCAGTAACCACTGGATACGAGTAGACAACTAGCCTGTACGAACCACCAGCTCCAAAAGGAGCCATTCTCTTCTCCTTCAGTAATTAAGCATTCAAACCGATAAACAGCTCGGTTGGAATGATTTTATGACAAATGACCAAGAGGATATCAACCGTAAAACTCAGCTCTGCAAAAATCCCTCAAGCCCAGGAAAGTCAATCAATGTAGGGCAGGCAGCAATGGTAGCCTTCTCTCAGTCTGCACCGCATAAATCCAAGGGGGCTGGAATTGCTCCACTAACTTTGACACAGGAAATGAAAAAGGAGGGGCAGGCAGGCTCTGAGAAGAGCAAAAAATAAAAAAATAAAAAGTTCAAAGCATCTCGCCTCCCTTTGGAGCTGTGCTGCTTCTACTTAAATGTGTTAAGGAAGATACTATGTCACACTGCTTCTACAAAGACAGACTTCGAAAGGATTTAAAGGGAAGGAACAGGTACACAGACACAGGTCAGGTGTTTGGATGAGACAACTGGACTGGGGCAAGGTGGCCCTCTTCCCACGTGGTCACTCACACATTTCTGAACAGAGCAATGGGTGCTAAATACAAGCACGTGGTTTCTACCTCAGTTGAAGAAGTATTAATGTGACTGTCAATGTTCGCATTCGATTTTGCAACATTTTGTAAAGAAACTTCTCAAAGATACCACGAAGCTAATATAACTTTACCACAAGCACCCATTTAACTAGTCTGTGTCCAACTCATAATTTTTACTTTGCTTGTTTTAAATCAAACTTTTAAAAAATATAAAATAAAATTATTTTTATTTAAGGCATAAAACATAACAATGGTCGATATTAATGGGTAGACGCAGTGCTTTGTTATAGGCTTGCACTGTACAATATTTAAATCAGAATATTTCCTCAAATATTTAACATGTAGTTATGGTTAAAAATATACCAAGTCCTTCCCTCCACCTTTTAAAAATATACATTCTTATAATGGACACGCTAGTGTGCAAAACATACCAGAAGTTCTTCGCCCCATCGTACTCCAAGTATCCATTCAAACCTTCCCCATTCTTCCCTCCTTGGTCTGCTCAGCCTCCAGTGCCCAACACTCTCTCAGCATCTATCATATCAACATTTCTGGAGCACATATATGACTAAGATCATGTAGTACTTGTCTTTCTGTGTGTAACTTCTTCTATTCAATCCAATGACCCCCAATTCCATCTAGACTGTCACATGTTACCATACTTGCTTCTCCTCAGATCTATCTGCCCACTCTGTCCATCCACAGTCTAACTTACTCCTGTTGTATCTCAAAGTACATTTTAGACATCATTAAAGACCCTTCAGACACTAAACACGCAAGTCATTAACTTAATGACCACAGTGAATCAGTTAAGACTAAATGTGCACAAACTTCCAAAAAGAATGCATACTTTATTTCTAAAGCCACACTTTCCCATCTCCAAAGCAACTGAATGAATTTGTTAGGTATCCATGGCTCATAAACACCCTGATAAAATGGAAGACAGAGATTCTGTAGGAGAAATGAAAAAATGAAACACAAGATTCTATTTAAAAAAGTGAGCTGAGAAACTCAGACAAAAAAGATAGAATAGTGCAGGGAAAGGACGGAAGCATTTAGAGTAGAAAACACAGAAATAAAGTTTGATGATTTCACGGGCAGCTTCAAAGGGCAAAAGTCAGGAAGTGGCTGTAAGATGAAAGGAAGAAGGCAAGTTCAAAACTAAGACAAATACTCACTGTGCATGAAACAGATGCACAAGGTATTTTGTTTTACAGTTGTTTCCTTGTACTCTAGATCAGAAAAAGGAAAGAAAATCATAGCACAGTGCACCAAAAAGCCTAAGGAAGTGTACAGAGCTCAGGATGGAGCACCCTCCTATGCTTTAGGAATGTGCTAATTCATTTCCAAAGGTAGACAAACCCGGAAAGAGCTCAGCATCCAGCCAACAGCCAGGTCCACCTCTGGAGGGTGCCATTTTGGATCTTGACACATTTGAGAAGTGAGGACCTCAGTTCTTTGCCACCAGTTTCTTGGTTCCTTCTCTCTACTTTTCTATTATGGATGAGGGATATTAATTAGCCTGTGATCAGACCATTTCCTCCAGTAATGCCGAAGTTATTGGAGGGTTGGAGCACACCCAAATTTCATTTCAATCTATCACTTCAATGTTATAAATGACAAATCAATATATTTTAATACTTTTCTATCTTAATGTTCTCTGAGGGAACAGAGCCAGCACCTCTTGCAAGAAATATGCAGATTACTTAGGCTACCCATCGAACATAATGGAATGCAAAACATTCATTTTATGGTTCATGCAGGCAGCGGGTCACCACAGTAGATGGACGCTCTGCAGGAGGTAGAGAAATTAACACCTTTCTAACATCAAAAGCAGTGGTGACTTGTTACCAAGCCACCTATTCCAACTGGGATCCTATTAAAGTGCTTGATTTGAGGGCAAGGACATAAAATCTCAATTAAAAATATTGTTTGTTAAAGCCCGGACTCACGCTGGCACCCGTGGAAATTTCATATGAACCAGCAGCACATTCCCATCTAAAATTCAATTATGTAAGTCCAAGATTGTAGCTGGTCCGAGAGAGCTTCGTTATGAAAATAATAACAAGTAGTGTGATAATCACCCATTCTTCATAAGATCATAGGGGCAGTAAACAGCGCAGGTTCAACACCTGCAATCGTCACTCCTGGTTTCATCAGCTCATACATTTTAAGTAGCAAGGTGATGATCACCAGTGGAACAAACAAATAATTCACTGTTATTGGCTTTCTTTGTCACTTTATGCAAAAAAGGAAAATTCAAAACTCCCAAGTCAGGCACTAGAGAGCAAGTAGCATGTATTCTACATCTATAGTGCCTTTCCCAGCTATTTGTTCATAGATATTTCACTTCAAAGTGAAGCCCATAGTTGTTGTAAGATGAAAGTCAACATAGTAAATTAGGATATGTTCAGGCACCTGTGGAGAGATGTCCAAAGACAGCAGCTGCTTCCCTTCAGATAACTTCCTAAGTTTCTTTACTGATGCCACTTCGGAAGAATTCTTGTCCTCATTCAGTGCGCTAGCACTGGCCATGTCATTCTCCACACCTCTGCTTTTCCTTAGCTCCCTCCTCCTTACCCATTCTGTAGCCAATAAAAGGAATTTCTGATAATACCCATCTGAGTTTGATACCCTTGTACTTAAAATTTTCATTTTCCTCCAATGTACTCTGAATAAAATATGTGTCTGACATGAGGGGGTTCTAAAGGACCTGGCTTTTGTCTTCCTATTCATTTACTACCCCAGTGGACACATCTGCTCTACATTCCCGCACTGATGCCCTCTTAGAAGCCCCTCCCCCCATAAAAATTTTTTTCCTCCCTAGAATTCACCCCCCCCACCTATTTAGCCAGCAGGAACCTCTGTGTTACTCGGATCTCTGCTTCTGTGGGTCCCTCTCACACACCCTGTCTCAGGCCAGTTGATTTGAAGCAAACTACTCTATCTTCCTTTATCTTTCACTATGCTAGTTCTCCGGTTATTTCCTCACACATATCCTCTTGGGCATTCTCTGTTATTAGTTGACATCATTCCTGTTTCTAGCACTGAAATAATGAGTCCTCGAAGCAAGAATCTGTCTATTATGTAAAACTTTATCCCACTACAGACAGTATGACCCCTACAACATCAGTCCATGACAACTGGAAAGCAAATGAATGAATGAATGAATGAATGGGTGAATGAATGAATATCTCCAACACCACAGTATGTGTCCCTTCATATTACTTCACAGTGCTTGCTCCAAATTTCTCATGGTGACAGACAAAGTATATATTTAGAGGCCATAATCTGGTCACTAATTTATTTTAGCATACTTTCACTTCTATAAAAATACCAGTGACATCACATCCAGAAACATATGCCAAAAAATATTAAACTTCAGTAAAAAAAAAAGGGGTATTGTAGTAATCTGAAGATACAAATGACTCCTAAACTAGCTTGGTTTTGGCTCCTGCTGCTGTTTTAAATCTGGCTGGAATTAAGTGCCTAAATGTCATAATACCACATCTATCACCAAGCTCCTCTTTCTGGCCCATTATTAAAACCAAGAGGTGCCACAAGACTGTAAGAATTACTCAGTACAAATGACTCAACAGCTATTGATAAATTTACCTTTAACAAATACCCTCTGGTAGTACCCAGAATTCAATAGATTCTGTTAATTTTTTTCTCCACCTCCAGATCCTATTTCACTTTCTCCAGCATACTACTCAATGCAAATACAACACCTGCAGTTCTAGCAGTAACAGAAAGATCATCACCTTATACACCTTGACTGAAATCTTAATGTTAGCCCCTGGGTGATAGCTGCATCAATTTCAAAGATGTTCTTCCAACTCAAGACTCTAAAAGAGGAAAATTCATAAAACTCAGAGAGCATATTCGTTTCATTTGTGTGTCTACTAACTCCCCAACACACCGAGATAGTCAGCTCCATTCTTCTTGTATTCTGAGGATGTAGAGAAAGAGAAGTCTTTCAAGAATGTGTTTCTTGCTGAAGATTATTTCAATGGAGACAGCATGAGGAATGAAAACATTTTACACTGCATTCTTCAGTGATTTTAATCATAAGGCTTCTCTGTAGACAGTGGAAAAACTTTGCAAGTCACTATTATTCTTAAGCAAGAATGTGGGCACTGTGACTCTGTAGGTTTGTGCTTACTGAGGTCACAGATCTGTTACCTCCCAACACACTGATTAGGAAAGAGCCCCAGGAGATGATGAGCATATATAACATCAATAAACTGAGTGATGAAGGGAAAGAGGAAAGAATTTAAAAATCAAGTTGGCTGCCCATTGGGTGTGTGGTCATGGACAGGTTACTGGACCACCCTGGAACTATGTGTCCACATCTGTAAACTGGATAAAATGCAAGTCCCATCTTTCAAGATGGTGTTGAGTATAAAGCACTGTGTAAGAGTAAGAAAAAGACAATGTAAAATAGGGTGAAGGGGGAAAATGTTGAGATTGTAACAAAAAAGTAAGGAAACAAATTTTATGTATATGGGGGTGGTAGGGTGGGTAGGGCTATGGGAAAAAATGAGAATTAAGTTGTGTCTTATACTGGTACAAATCCCCATTATGGAGTGCAATCATGATGTGTATATTTAATATACCAATAAAGATTTTTTAAAAAAGAGTAAGAAAAAGAACTAGCATACATTGAGTGCTTCTGGGAGGAAGGCTTTAGAGCTCACTCTGGGAATGTCATGTGTGTGTTCCTCTTCTACCCTGCACTGGGTGGATGGTATTACTGACCTGCAGTACCAGTGAGAAAGCAGACTAGGAAAACATGACAACATAACCAATCAAGATCTTATATTAAATGTATTTCACAGTCAGGACCCACATCCGGGTCTGGCCTCCCTAGTGTCTGCTAAGTGTAGATTGGCCTTCACTATGCACAGAAAGATAAAACTATTTGTGAACAACCGGATCAACTTCTCCTCTCATACAGACACATGATCTTTTTCTCCTTTTTCTCAAAAAATATTCATGTCATAACTGTTCTCTGTGGTTCAGGTTCTTCTTTAAACAATTAGGGACTTAGCCATGCCTTGCTTACTGAACCACACTGAATAAAGGATGAAAATAAGACAAACTGTTCCAAACTCAAGTAGCTCCTCATATATGTAAACCAAGTTTATATCTAACATCCTTCAAACAATATCTACATATATCATGTATATACACACGTGTTTATATGTGTGTATATATACATATATACACACACACACACACATATATATATATATGCTTCTATGCATGTAGAGAAAGGAGAAAAGGAAGAGAACAGAGGAATAAAGACAGGAGAGGAGAGGAAGGAAGTGAGAGGGAAGAGAGGGGAGGAAAAAGGATTTGAAGAAGAAAAGAAGGAAAAATGGAGACTGAATCTATATATCTTGGTATTTATACACAGCATGTTACCAAAATCATAATGGCATTCAATTAAATAGGCATTTGTTGCCTAATTGAGATGCTAGTAAATCACATCATAAATAACATTTTTACAAAAAGATCCCACCCTATAATAATTAGATACACAAGTTGAGTTCCGAGGAGAAAGCTTCTGTTAACTGGTACCATAAAGAAGTGTCATAACTGGTGGGAAACTCATCGATTTCCACAACTGAAGTCTTGTACTCTATATGTATTTTAAGAGGAAAGGGCATTAGGGTACACAGCCCAATCCTCATGATGCTAAGGCTCATGGTGTTGTTTTTTTGTTTTTCTTTTAACCCGCTTTACAATTGTGAAGCTGTAAGAAATAGATTGCTCATGAAAGTTTTATGTTGGAAAAATGATTTCCAATGGTGAGTGGAGACTAAGAATAAGTCACAATTAACATCTATCTCAGTTTGGAAATTGATAATTCTCAGCAACTTGCACCCAGGAGCTAATATCTATGGGTAGATGGTACCCACAAAGTGCTTTCCTGCTTGTCCCAAATAGGTGGGGACCAGAATGACAGAGTCCAGTGCACTATGAGTCAACAAAGTTCTTTTTTTTAGAAAATGACATCTTCGATTTTTTTTAAAAAGTTCAAATCTTTATTGGTACAATATGAATACACACAACATCTCATTCAACATTGAGAGTTTGTACCAGAATATGACATGACTTGATTCTCATTTTCCCTTCCCCCCACCCTGCAACCCCCTCCCCCCTATATACATAAGCTTTATTTCCTTTTTTCTTTATTATTGTCACGTAATGAAAGAGGGTGTAGGGGTAAATAATAAGGATATCTCTGGTTTTTAAGAAGAAAAGCCACAGAAGATGGTAAAAGTAGAACTTTAAAGATTGATCCTGAAGCAATTCATCACCTTGCTTTTTACGCATGCCAGGTGACAGAGTGCCAAACCAGGGAGCTCATGGAATGTTCCCCTCATGTGGCACATGCCGTGGACTCACTGTAGTGGGGGCATTCTGGGACCTCCAAGAGCACACATGGTTGACAGAAACCTATGGGCACAATGCCCATGATGAGAGAGAGATAAGAACTGAGTTCACATATAAGGAAAACACCTTGTTGAGTGACCCAAAATACTCCATGCAGAGGGCTGGACTGTGGAGTTCCTACACTTCAATATTTCAGTTATTATGTCTCCTGAAATCTCACATGACCACACAGACCAGGAGCTATTATGATATTTGGGTCATTTATGTCAATATATCTCTTTCCTAGCCAATATGTATTTTGTGCAATGATGGAGCATACATAGTAATTAAAAATTAATTTAAAAATGGGTAAAGATTAATAAGTCAACAACAGCACCACAATATTGATTACGATAGCCAATGTTAAATCTGGGAACTATGCCCTATTAATCGGCCCTAAATGTTTCCTTCTTCTCAGAGATATGCCTATGCTGTATTATTTGCATTTCTACACGAAATTTAGAATCAATTTGGCATCGTGGTTTGATAAGAATTATAGTGAATTTATAGACTATGTAGGGAAGAGTATTTTCACTTGTGCAAATGATATTTGGACATATATTTACTCAGGGATTTTTTCATTTCTCTCTTTCAGAGTATAGTGTTAATATTTCACTCTTTAATAGTGTTAGTATTTCACTCCTTAAGAGTCTAGCATTACTATATCTTTTGGCAGGTTGGTCTTCTTTTTTACAAAAGCTATTACAAGTGGTATTTTTCAGCTTAATTCTATAGTCTGCCTAATTTATAGAAGTACAACTGACATATAGATCTACACATACAGATAGAGACAATGCATAAATTCAGTGCTTAGTTCCAGTAGTCCTGAAAAGTGATTGTCGCATTTTTCCGCCCAGATGAAGATACCCTGGATGAAAACTAGTTTACTTCTTCCTTGCCACAGCAGATATATTTTATCTATTGTATTTTTTTATTGCATTGGCTAGAACTTCTGGTGAAATGTGGAATAGAAGTGGTTTAAAAAAGAAAAAAAAAAAAAAAGGTATCCTGGCCTGGGGATTTAGCTCAGTGGTTCCGGGACCTGTCTTGCAAGTGCAAGGACTCGGGTTAGATCCTCAGTAACCACATACAATACTGGGTGTGGAGACTCATGCCCAGCAGCAACCAGTACCACATACCACAGTGCCAGGCATGGTGGCTCACGCCTGTAATCCCAGCACTTGGGAGGCAGAGGCAAGAGGATTGCTGTGATGTGAGTTTGAGGCTGAGCTCAGGGCCAGCCTGAACCACAAAGTGAGACCCTGTCTCAAAAAAAAAAAAAAAAAAAGGTATCCTTGCACTATTCCTGACATTGAAGGAAAACCAGTTTTTCCTGTCAAATATGGTGCCAGGAGATATTTTGTACACGTGGCCTTTATTATGCTGGGAAAGTTGTCTTTTTGGTTTGTTGAGAGTTTATAATTAGGAATGAATGTTGGTTTTCTGTCAAATGACTTTCTATATCTATTAAAATAATGACATAGTTTCACATTTTATTTTATTAATACGGTGAATCACATGGATTGATTTTCAAATGTTAAAGTACCATGAAAGTTTTGAAATAAAATCGGTTTTTTATGAGAGAGTACCGTGTTTTATACTAATGGATTTGATTTGATAACTTCTGCTTAGAATATAATGTAAGTATTTAGAATTTTGCTTAGAATTTTACATGAGTAATACTAGTCTACAGTTTTTAGGTGCATTTATTTTTCTGACTTTGGTATCAGAGAAATTCTGTCCTCATAGAATGAGTTATGACAAAATGATTTCTTTTAAATTTTCTGAAAGATAATGGAGTTATCTGGGTTTGGAACTGTCTTTCTTTGTGAGAAAAATTTTTATGATAGATTTCGTGTATTTGATAGACATCAGGAAGTTCAGATGATCCATGGCCTAAGTGAGCTCATTTAGTTTGTCCACCTCAAAGAATCCGTTTAATCCATAAATATTGATTTCAAAAATAAAGACATAGTATTATCTTATTATTATTTGAGTATTTCTGGATTTTTTAATGATTCTCAATTCTTTCCCCTTCATCGAAGATACTAGCAATTTGTTATTTAGATCTTCATTCCTAAGTCAGGCAACTTTTGTTGATTTTATTGATTTTTCTCAAAGACTCAGCTTTTAGCTTCATTGATTTTCTCCATTTTGGACTTCTCTTCGATTTTATTGATTTCCACTTGGATCTTTATTACTTCCTTGTTTCTTCTGACTTGAAGTTGACTTGTTTCTTCTTTACCAATGAATTAATGGAATTCAAATCTTTTTCAACTCTAATATGGATATTTAATGCTGTGGATTCTTCTCTCTACACTGTTCTATGACATCACATAAAATCTGACACTCTGGATGGTTATTTTCATTAAGGATCTCCCTGTAGACTTTTTTTACTCATTTGTTACTTAAAATTACATTGCATATTTTCCCAGTGTGAAGATATTTTACTTTTGCCTTTTCATTATTTCTAATTTGATTCCTTTGTGAGCAGGGAATATATTCTGACTTCAAGTCTCTCAAATTTGTTAATTTTTAATAGTGTAGTCCAGTATGGGAATTCTCCTGAGTCTTATATTTTATTCATTCTAACAGTCTCTGCCTTTTAACTGAGTATATTTAGATCTCTCATATTTAATGTGATTATTGACAGGGTTATGTTTAAATCTATTTGTGTTCTATTTCTCTCATCTCTTCTTTGTTTCTCTTTCCTCTTCTTCTGTACTCTGTTATATCGATTGCATTAGGATATTTTTGTAGCACCTGATTTTGAATTTTTATAGAGTAATAGGCAGTTAAATGATAGTGTACCACATCCAATCAGCAAAAACAATAATCCAGTGGGTACACTTTATGAATATGAATCTATAGTATAATATCACAATCAGGTACTATATTGTTAAAATAGGTCAGTAGAGATTTATGGTTTTTTATCATATGTAGTCCTCTGTCTCTGTCTGTTTTTGACTCTCTATTCTATCTCTCTCTCTAATTTTTTTTAACAGGGTCTGGCTATGAAGTTCAGACTGGCTTTTGACTCACTATGCAGCCCCTTCAAATTTGCATCAATTATCCTGCTAGAGCCTCCTGAGCACTGGGATCAGAGCTATGTGCCACCATTCCCAGCAATCATGTATGGATTTCTGTAACCACCACAATCAAGTCTCAGATCTGGTATCTCCTAGCTCTGTTATATTTTTTAGCCACACTTATCTCTTCTTTGGCCACCACTGAGGCCACCATTAATATATCCTCTGCCTTTATGATTTTGTCACTTTTGCCATACAAAAGAATGCTGCAGTATGTAACCTTTTAAACTTACTTCATTTGTCATTCAATGTAATGTCTTTGAGAATTAGTAGAGTTATGTTCTATCGTTCACTTTTGAAATTTTGAACAGTTTAGAGTGTAAGTGTTCCCAGTTTGTTTAATTACTCACCATGGTAGAGCTCTGTGTTGTTTGAGTTTCTGAATTTTATAAATAAAACTTCTAAGAAGTGTGTAGACAAGTGTGTGTGTGCATGTGCACACGATACCCAGGTGTTACGTGTGGATATACATTTTCAGTTTTCTGGGACAAAAGCCTAGAAGAGTGATTGCGGGGCTCATGTGTTAAATGTGTATTATTTTCTCTAAGAGATTGTCAAACTGTTTCCCAAAAGGACTGTGTCATATTACATTTCTCTCAGCATGCAAGAGACATCGAGTTTCTCTGCATTCTTTGTACACATGAAGTATTGGCCCTATTTTTAGTGTTATCTAATATGTGTGTAATGATACCTCACTATATTCTTAATTTGCATTTCTCTAATAGCTAGTGATGTTTAACATCTTTTATATATTATTTGCATCAATATATCCTCTTTGGTGAAATATCTCAAGTCTATTTTTTTGTTGAATTTCTTTAAATTCTTGAAATAAAAACTGTATGCATTGATTCTGTATGTTTTGAAATATGTATACATTGTAGAGTGGCTTAAATGAGTTAACATGTGTTACTTTATGTACTTATTTCTTGTATGAGAACACTTAAAATTCACTATATATGATTTTCAATGATACAATCCCTTGTTATTAACTATAGTCATATATGCAATATACATTTTACCTTATTCTTCCTCTATCACTGATATTTTGTATCCTTTCACTAACATCTTTCCAAGCCTCTACTTCTCCAGATCCTAGGATCTACCATTTCCATCTTCATATAATTTAAATATTAGGGTGGTTTTTTTTGTTTATTTGTTTGGGGTTTTTTTGTTTGTTTGTTTTAAAGACAGGGTCTCGCTTTGTAGTTCAGGCTGGCCCTGAGCTCAGCCTCCAACTCACATCACAGCAATCCTCCTGCCTCTGCGTCCTGAGTGCTGGGATTACAGGCGTGAGCCACCACGCCCGGCACTGTGGTATGTGGTACTGGTTGCTGCTGTTTGTGAGTCTCCACGCCCAGTATTGTATGTGGTTACCGGGGATCGAATCTGGGTCCTTGCACTTGCAAGACAGGTGCCAGAATCACTGAGCTAACTCCCCGGCCCCCTTTTGCAAATATTTTAACTTTTTATGTATATACTTACTAGGGATGTTTGTTGGTAGTTCTCAACTGTCATAATGTCTTTGTCTTTTTCCTTTATAACAGTATATGGCTTCATGTTCCATTGGCTTTTATTTTCTGGAAGTTATTGTGAAGAACTGGTGTTAACTGTTTTCTAAATGCTGGGAGAACTTTCTAGTGAAACCATCTATAGAGTTGTTTTTGGAGGGATTCTTAAATTATGAATTGAATATACTTAATAGTTACAGGATTATTCAAATTATTATTGATTGTGTATGCTTCATATGGAATGGGTCTATTCAATCTCAGTTGTCAAATTTATGTCTGTAGAGTTGTCTGAAGAAGTCCTTGTATTCTCTTTAATGTTTGCAGAGTTGGGGTGATCTTCCCATTCCTTCCTGATACAGGTAATTGTTGTGTTCTTTCTTTTTTTATTGAAATCTTTATTGGTACATTACATATACACATCATGATTGCATTCAACAATGAGAATTTGTACCAGTATATGGCATAACTTAATTCTCATTGTTTCCCATAGCCCTACCCACCTACTACCTCCACCCTCTATATACATAAACTTTGTTTCCTGTCTTTTTTGTTATAATCTCATTATTTTTCCCCCTTCACCCCATTTCACTTTGAGTATTTTCTATTTCACAAAATATAACATACAATTCTAGAACTCATTTACATCTTTATTTTCTCATACCATAGAAAAGATGTGATATTTACACATCTGTGACCTATTTATTTCCCTTATGAGGACGTCCTCCAGGTACGGCCATTTAAGTACAAATGATTGAATGAGTGTTCCTCTCTTGTCTTCGTTCTCTATCACTCTTGTGAAATGTTGGCATTTTCCAAAGAACTAGTGTTTCTGTACTTTGTTTCTGTTTTCAATTTTAACACCTTTGGTCTCACCCATATGATTTCCTGACTTCTACGTTCTTTGGTTCATTTAGTTCTTCTTTCTGTATTATTTGAAGGGAGAGTCCATATTACTGATGTTAGACTTTCCAGGCTCACAGAAAGCCTTCCATGCTACACATTTACCCTCCGAGGACTGCTTTTGCTGTGTCACACAAGCTGAAATTTGTGTTGTGTTTTTTTTTTCCTCTAAGCTCAATGTGTTTTTAAAATTTCCCTTGATGCTTCATTTTAAACTTATGGAAGTTATGGACTACCTAGAATTTTATTGTTTAGTTTCTAAGTATTGACAATTTTCCTCCTTTTTTTTTTTTTTTTTTTTTTTTTTTTTTTTTTTTTTTTTTTTTTTTTTTTTTTTTTTTTTTTTTTTTTTTTTTTTTTTTTTTTTTTTTTTTTTTTTTTTTTTTTTTTTTTTTTTTTTTTTTTTTTTTTTTTTTTTTTTTTTTTTTTTTTTTTTTTTTTTTTTTTTTTTTTTTTCCGGTACTGGGGATTGAACTCAGGGCCTCTGCACTGAAATACATCCCAACCCTTTCTCACTTTTGTATTTAAAGACAAGATCTCACTACATCATTAAACCACCCAGGCTGGACTCAAACTTATGATATTCCTGCCTCACCCTTCCAGATATTTCAGTCATACACTGCCATGCCTAGCTTCCTGTTTTCTGTTATTGATTTCGAGTTCGAGTTCATTATGATCAGAGAATATATCCTATCATTTTGATAATTTTATCATTTGTACATTGGTTGATATTTGCTTTGAGGCCTGGCACATGATGTTTCTTTCCATCTAGGATTCTGGAAAGAATACACATACCATGGTTTGCTGATAGCTATTCTAAAAGTACTGATCAAATCCTATTGGTGGATGGTGCTGTTGAGTTTTTGTCTCTCTTTGCTGAAGTCCTTTCTAGTTGTCCTGTTAATTGCTGAGAAATGGATCCTGAAATCTAGAGGTACAGTTGTGCATTTATCCTTCAGTTTGACCAGTTTCCTGCTTCACATATTTTATAGCTCTTTGCTTTGCTAAAGACGTATGTAGGATTCTTATCTGTTCTCTCCACAGTTTTTCCTCCCCTTGCTGAGGCCTAAGCTTGAGAGTAGCAAGTGTCTATCTCTCAGATCCCTCCCTGCAGGGCATCCTGCTGAGTGCACCCAAGGTGGGGCTTTTCTCTCTGCAAGACTTCTCTTTAAACAGCAACCTGGGCAACCGCAAGGCTCCCCTCAGTTCTCTGTCTGCAAATCACCATCTACCACTGTTTGATGCACAGTGGAATGCAGGCCACAGCTTTATGTGTTGTCCTACAGGGTTATTTTTAAGATGACAGGACAGATCTTTTCCTATTTCATCGTGGTCAGAAGGAAGAGTTCAAAACTTTTTAAAATTGTCTCATAAAAATGAATATACTTTGTCTGTTTTACTTTCCATTGTAAAGACACTGGAGTATATACATTGGCAATAATTATAATTTATTGCTTTTCTCTATAGCAAGCACTGTGTTTTTTAAAAAATGCTTTACTATAATTATCTTATTTAACTTTTTTTTTTGCAGTTTTGGGAATTGAAGCCAGGGCCATCACAATGAGCTGTTGTTCTAATCCTTTTCTTTCTTTTCAAATCTTTATTGATACATTACGAATACACATCATCATCACATTCAACATTGAGAGTTTGTATCAGAATATGACATTTTCAAAAATGTTTAAATTGTTAGAAATACAGTGGGCTCAAATTTGCTCACACTGGACTTAAATCTGCAATCTTCCTTCCTCAGCATCCTTGAGTCCTGAGATTATAGCTATGCACCAATAGATCTGGTTTATCATAGAAATTCCTCCTAGTCTTCACTAGAACAGAAGCTTTGTGTTTTCTTCTATGAGTCCTTGAAAAGGATTTCAGGAACTATCAGTGTAGTCACCCATACATTTTCTTACCTCTCCAACATTAGACAGCCTCTGCTTCATATTATGCCAGCTGTGAAGTGGGAAGTCAGCAAATACAACTCACATTCACAAGGTTAAGGTGGAAAATGTGTTTAGAAGGAGAATGTGTGATCGACATCACTTTATCAGCATGTATTTTATTCAGGAAAAATCTGATAGCTCCTAAATGAAAGGGACTTAGCTGTGGTGCCATAGAGCATCTCATTCTCTGCTCACTATACATGGATTTTTCCTTAAATCTTATGACCATTTGTGTACTTAGACACCCAACCAACCAAAGGCAATGGGACATTGTGGGGAAGGTAACCAGTTGAACAAGCTTCACTCTCTCAAACTATTTCTCTCTGCTAAGCCTCTCATTAGATGAGTCTCATGTGAGACAATAGATCCTAGAAACCAAGATCTTAGGACTCACTGCCACAAGGTTGAGGGGTGTCAGGGAGAAGCATATGTAGCCAGCTGAGCAGAATATGTGTGCATTCATTCAACTCTCAGGTTTAATACTTTTAATACTGTGATGCCTTCTTACGCAGGTGTCCAAGATTTCTCCTAGACTTTTCCTGGCAATTAAACAACAGATTAAACTGATGAACTTCTAAACCTTTAAAATAAAATAATGAGTTCAAATCAG
The DNA here is from genome assembly GCA_004026965.1 of Petromus typicus. Taxonomy (NCBI): domain Eukaryota; kingdom Metazoa; phylum Chordata; class Mammalia; order Rodentia; family Petromuridae; genus Petromus; species Petromus typicus. The sequence goes on along the minus strand of PVIR01002483.1, from coordinate 72,272 downwards.
AGAAATGACAGTGGGATGTATGAGAAAAAATATGGGGAGATGTAAAAATATTACAGATCCTCATCTATCAAAAAAATAGTGCCTTATTCTTTGCTCAGCCTCACCATGTATCTGTGATCCTTGTTGATAATCATAACAGCTTTTTCCCTGTTGTTTCTTGTGCTGTAAACAGCATGAAGGCTGATTTTGTCTATCTTACTCATAATGATTCTTTCAGTGAGATCTGAAGGGTCAGGCACATGGTAGATGCTTATTGAATATTGCTTCAGTGAGCCCCCCCCCCGCCATCGTGTCAGATGACCTCCAGGTCATGGGTAAGAGGAAATATAGGTCTGTAGGCAGCTTCCACCAATGTCTCAACCACAGCAGACCTCACTAATCGATCACAGCATTTTCCACATGATAGCTACATAAAAGATCAGAATTTTTTGCTTCAGGCTTCTAGTATTCCAAATTCTGTGCCATTTCCCTATTCCAGTATATACAAGTCAGGAATCCACACTGTCTGAATAAGATACTGCACACACACTTTGAATCTCACAGTAATGTCAATGACACATTCTCCTTCTAAATTCATTTTGCACCTTAATCATGTGAATATGAGTTGTATTTTTTGATTTCCCATATAATGGCTGACATAATATGAAGCAAAAGTTATCTAATGTTGGAGAGATAAGAAAATGTTTTGATGATCAGACTGATGGTTCCCCAAATCCTTTTCTAGAAATGAGCTCATATACCTCAACAATTCATCCAAGGAAATAAATATATTCCAAAACTTGAAGCAAAGAGAAAAAAAATAAAAACCTCAACCATCTGCTTATTCTGAGTGGTCACAGGAGGAGAGCTTGTGAATTATGTAACTCATGTTCCAGATCCAGAATTCAGTCCCTCCTCTCGGGACTCCTCGGGGCACAGAGGGACTCCAGATCACCACCCTGACCTACTCCCCTCTCACAACAGTTGGGGTCCCTGATGGTGTATCTGGTCTGTCATACTCGGATTTGATCATTCGGATACATGTAAGGTCATACAGTGCAAGAAATAAACATTAAAAGGAAGCCAAGCAAAAGTCTCTGTGTAAATGACTGCTTAACAAAAACCTCTTTCTGAAGACATACTCTAAGGAACCGTATACGATGTCCATCTCCAACTTTCTCACCTACAGACAGTAAAGTAGCTAGAGCAACTTGACGGACAGACACAGTGAACAAGCAGTGGTAGAGTCTGTGTCTCCCCGAAGGTCACAGGCAAGTGGCTCAGTATGGATGAGAAGCCTGACCATTCTCCCAAACCCCTTCCACGTGCATCTCATTTTAAAAACACATTTCCCAAAGGGGACAATGTTGAGATTGTAACAAAAAAGTAAGGAAACAAATTGTATATATATGGGGGAGTGGTAGGGTGGGTAGGGCTATGGGAAAAAATGAGAATTAAGTTGTGTCTTATACTGGTACAAATCCCCATTATGGAGTGCAATCATGATGTGTATACTTAATGTACCAATAAAGATAATTAAAAAAAAAAAAACCACATTTCCCAGCCATCAAAACCTACACAGAAAAATACTCATCTTTTCCTTGCTGCACCTGTTTTATTTTATGCATCTAGATTTTGTAAGAAATATGTTCTCTGTATAAAGTGTAAGTCACATTGTCCCAGCTGTGACCAGGGAGCAAAAAAGGAGGAAGGGAGAGCTAAAATTTGGGGGCACACATAGATGCCTCTCCTATAAAGAAGGACTCATACAGACACAGGGAGCTGTCAGACAGGAAGAAACTGAGTGAGGGGACAAGGTTCCAGGTCACTTGGAGGAGAAGCTAACAAGGCAATCTTCTAGTTGATTTGTTTTGATCATCTGGTGGGGCCCCTTATACTTTGGGGGAATTTGAATAAATGACTTTCTTTATCTAGATCTTCATCTATAATATGACCATATTGTGCTCTACACTCCTACATCCATTATGAGGACTAAATAAGTTAATCCCTATAAAAGAAAGGGCTGCATAATATCCAGCATTCAGTAAGCTAAAGCTGCTATGATCAGTAATTAGCAATCCCACAAATTCAAAACTCAACCCAAAGGAGATCCTTTCTTCTTCTCTAACAAAGTGTGCACAGCTATCGAAACCCTCCTCTGCACAGTCCGTAACAAAGGGCAGCTAGAGACTGTCAATGAGCAATGAACAGAGGGGTCAGACTTCACACAATTGCCAAGTGCCAAGGATGTAGGCCAGGATCAAAATCACATAGAAAGTCGAAATAAAGACGTTGAACTTTGTAATTCTAAGCAAAGGCTGTGAGATTCCGGTAATAAGACTGGAACTCCATATTCAGCAGGTCTGTGTAGAAGTTCTGTAAAATGATCACAAGAAATATAAGCCCAATCATATCCCCAAGACTGAGTACTGAGGCCTAAAAATTCAGATGGGCTTTGTCTTCACAGAAATCCTTCCAGACAGACAGGATGATATTCAGACATTTAACAATCATTACCCTATACAAAATGGCGCTGACGACCATAAAAAATGATGGCCACGCATCCTGGCTAAACATCCTCTCTAGAGCAATCATCCACTCATCTGTCACCAAGAAGCCACAGGGATGGGACTGGAACCCAGCTCTGTCAGAGTTCAGTGCCCAGGTTTTTAACCACTACAAGCTGCAGTCATTATTTATATTTGCTACATATTAATTATTAAATGGTTCATTACAAAAATATTGACAAGCTCGACCTAGCAAATTCTCCTGCTGGCCTTATAAAACCCATAATGAAACCTTTTTGATTTAATTTTCAGGAAGGCTGCAGGATGGAATGGGCTCAGCTGACAAGCACAGTCCCTGCTTGATACATGGGTGTGCAGATCAGACAATCACCGCATCCCTCTGTGGAAGGCTTATATGCAAGACTAACTCATATCTTGGTTTCTATCACACTGAAGACCAACTTATAAAAATAGGAGTTTGTCAAGCTCTGGCGTCAGCTAAGAAGCACATAGTTTCAAATAATTTTCTAACCACGTAGGAAAGATGAGAATCTATTTTTGTTCATTATTTACTTGGTAGAACTGGCATGTGTTTTAATGCTGTTTATTATCTATTGTGTGTCTCCTTCTTTGACATCTTTTACGCAAAAGGGAATCCAAGATGCTGGTATCTCAAAATAACTTTATTTTAAAAATATTACGTATCTTTTTTCCTTTTGAGTGGGTACTAGGGGTTCAACTCAGGACCTTGCCCTTGCAAGTCAGAGGGAAAGTAAAGAAAGGAAGGAAAAAATTTCATGGTAAAAGGAGGAAAGAAACCAGAAACAATCTATGTGTATAGGTGTGGAGGACTGAAGGGAGGGCGGGGCAATGGGAAAAAAAGAAGAATGTAGACATATTACATACATGTACAAATCGCCAATGAGGCATGCAATCATACTGTATTGCTAAAATGTACCAATAAACCCAATTTATTAAAAACATAAAAATATTACGTATCTAATTTATGTAAAATTTCAAACAATCTCTTTTTGATATATCATATATAATCCCTTTTTGAAAACCACTTGTGAAAGAATTTTTCAGAAACTGGAATTTTTAATATGAAACATAGTACATGGATCCAACATATGTTATGGCACCAGTTGTTTTGAGAAATGTACACAATGGCTTTCCAAGTCAAAACAAGCATATTAAAACAAATAAATCATCTCAATATTTATGTTTTAAAGTAGAGACACCTGGCACAGGAGACTGCAGAAAGAGAATGTGTGTTCTTCATGGCAGGACCCAGGCTAAATTGGCAACAGAGGAAGTCAATGTTCTACACAAATGCTGAGCACTGGCTTTGTGCTTATCTACAAGGTCATTGTCCTTCCAGCAAAAAAGGGCCCTGTCCTGTAGACCTACTATGCATTAATGATAATTTTTCAAACTTAGTTTACAATGGTGGAAATTTCACCTTCAGGATGAAACACAACTGTCTGTTACTCTAGATCTCTTTTCTACAAAGAGACACTCAAGCAGGTGAGCTCAGTCTACTCCTTCACCTCACCAATGCAGACGAAATGCAGGTGACTGGCCCTGGGAGGCCTTTTGCCCCGTAGGGAAATTCCTTCCTGGCCAGGGACTCCACAAATCTTAGACTTATTTCCCCTGAGAATGTGAGCTGGGGCCCGGGGATGGTAAAAGCTAGAGTTGGAATTTTAGTGTGCATCTTGGCCCAATTGGATATCACAGTAGCCTGGTTATGAGCCACCTGGAGTTGTAAAGAAGAGGAATCAGAAACAAAAAATACAATGAAAGACATGGATGAAAGAGTGGTAGACCTCTCATACCTCAGTTTTATTTCGTCAAATGCACTGAATTTGTCCAAGATCCTTTAACAAATTTCCTTTTTCATTCTAACTCTTCTCTAAGAAGTTTGGCTAAACTCATCATCAACTCCTATAGACTAGCTTTTCATTGACTGTGCCAGAAAACACAGGAACATACATGTGATATGCTCTATGGGCCTGGATTTCTAGGGAAGGAGACAATGAAGCAAGATTTGAAAACAAGCTTTTTAGGGGAAGTGTAGGAAACACTAGTAAGAAGGGGAAGAAGACAATGCAGAGGAAAAGTTTATGAAGAAGTCAGGTACATAATGGACTTAATTATTCACAGGAAAGTAAAACATGTAATACATGGACAGCTCATCATCCATCCCATCCAGACAGTGAAGGCCTTGAGGTATCCATACACCAACACTCAAGTTTCCTGTGCTGGGAGCTGGACCCTGGAATGTTAATCCCTTCTCAATTCTATTCTGCTCTGCTCATGGGCATGTCAGCTTCCTGTAATACCCGAGAATCAATATAAAAAAACATTTGTAGCTGAAAGTCTGCAGGACAGGAAGCTGGCAAGCCCTGAGTAAGAGAGGGGGCAGCATTCTCCCACAGATAGGGTTGTGAGTCACTGACCCTGTCTCTCAAGTACAGTCATGCACTGGACATCAAGGGTGCAGAGGCGGAACCATCTGCCTATGCTGACCTCAGTGCTTTCACACCATTTAGTCATGCTGGACCCCACTTCCGGGCCCATTCTAGCCCTTTCATCACACCTACTCTTCTGGATATGATGCCTCTGGGACTCTCTTTGTTTCTTTCCAGTATGCTTAAGTATTCAAATTGCTCCCTCGGCTCTATGACTTCTCTTCTTATTCAAGTCTTTGAGAAAATGATGTCAGCAGTTTGTGAGAGACAAAGGGTTGGCTTAGAATCTGCATGCTATACATCATTCCCCTATTTTAGATCTGTAAGAGGACCAATTCCAACTAGAAATGGTCCTCACTGGTGCCTGAATCATCTCAGGGCTTGATACAGGAGCCTATCCGAGTCAGAAATTCCCAGACCCTAAGCTTGGAAGTTTGGGATCAGGAGAGTAGGACAACTTTGTTCCTCTGCCAAGTGTGATATCTCAGCTATCTCCCAGTCTGATAATTCTGTAGACCACTAGGAGGGACATCTGGTCTTGCTGTCTCTAATAGTGATCCTAGAATGCCTTTAGGATCCATGAAAGTGGCATCTTATGGAAGCCTTCTCATGTGATTATTATTGTAGTTATGCTACGGGATGGCGTCTAGTCTCACTAGCCAGTGGCATCACTCTCATCCACAAATCTAAGCAAGTCCTCTTTCAGGAGCATAGGTAAATAGGTAATTGACTTGGAGGTTCTATCTACTTAGCTTTATTATATGATGCATTTTCTTCTAGAAAGATCCAAATAAATTACAAGGATTCTCATTATCCATCATTCTCATGATTTCTACATTCAATGGCTCCCCACTACCCAGGGCCCTGGTAATCAATTCCATCAGTTCTCTATGTAAACCCTTTGTGTTTTTTCAGGCTTTGTTACCATGTCCCGTTTTCCCATCCAGGTGGAAAATAAGATTTAGTTCTTGTAGCTCTCTTAGAAGGGAGTGGATACTTCAGTCAAAGTCGATATTGAAGAAGTGGAGACATAACTTTTTAATAGATTGTCAAGAGGTATCTGAAGAGTCTCCTGATGATCTCCAGGATTATGTCTAAACCATCCAAATCATGTCCTGGAAGAACGCCTCCAAGAACAGGAGAATCTGTCAATCGTGGTTGAACTGGTGACCAGCCTTTGTGTCTCTCCTCAGAGAGAAGCATTCTGTATTGGGTTCTTGCTTCATACAACTAAAACAACACTGTGAGAATGCGGAGCTTTCCTTGAAAACCCAGCTTCCAAGTGAGGTGGGATTTGGCCTCTACACCTCATCCTGCCTTCCAAGAGGCAGATTTGGGCTTTCCCACCAAGTGCATAAGCCTTCAATGGCAAGAGATTGAGGCATCTTCTCCAGATGTCCAGGAACCCTCCAGGAATTTTATTCTGCTCTAAAGAGTCATGACATTCCTCTCGCTAGAGCTGTCAGGTTTTCCAAGTGACAACGTGTGAACATGTCTTTTGTTTCTAGAGTTTGTATGGGCATTTTTAAACTCTTTACTGGGTCACTCTGAAGGCACCTGTCGCACGTTATTGCTCTCCTTCTTAGTTTCCAAATCACCTGCCAATCAGTGGGAACTGATAGACACTAAGCGAGTTTTGAATAAAGGAATGAATGAGTGAAAGACTCACTGTGATCTCACTCTGTGTTCTATTTTAGAATCCACTGGGGCATTTTCTACAAACCATGATGCTCGAGAACCAATTTCAGGACAACTAAGTCAGAATCTTTCCATTTGCTGGTCTGGAGGGGTATATATGTATATATCCCAGTTAAGCCTATTGTGCAAAAGTGGCTGAGAACTAAAAAGAAGAGATCAGTAGAATAATATAAAAAATTAAGCTCCTTAGTTTAGTATTTCCATTTCAATAGAAGCCACTCATGTCTGAGGCCACTGGGAATATCACACAAATAGAATCAAATAGATTATTTAATGTTATCACCATATGATTTGTTGACTGTCTTAAACCAAATAAATGCTGGTAAAGCGGTGCCACTTTGACTTAATAGATGTGTACCTGCACGTATCTATCTATATCTGTGCATATGATATATGCATATATATATATATATATATATACATATATATTAGTAACTCAACATTTATCAGTTCTTCCCCTTCCATGCTTTTGAATGGTACATGAATTAGATTAACTATCCTGATTATACAGAGAAATTTAGCTTAATGACCCACAATTACTTTAATGGCTTTGAAATTCGGAAGGTAAGAAGACACTGTGTTTCTTCCATTGAGCATTAAATATAAAATGCCTCTGATTGACTGTCATGAAACCCAATTTTATTGCTCTTTGAATTATTCAGAATCAATATCCGACATGAGCTGGCATACAAAGCTGAAGAAAAGGCCGTGTAGGGAAGAGACACCTTCCTAGCTGAGTAATTGTGCTTTGTGTGGGGGATAATGAGCTGTTTGCTGTGTGTCACCACTTCAGATGCATCGAGAATTAACAACTTTGTCTTCCCTGCATGTTATGTAATAAAAGGGATTACTTCACTGGGAACAGATTTCAAGGTTATGAAATATCCCACCTACATCCCAGCTGGATGAGCCTGGCCTCTGTAAGCACAGACAAAGGACAAGACTTAGGCTGTCACTGGACACGGGAGAGACACCTACTCCAGCTATGTTTGCAGCTATATGATGTGGAAACTGCAACTTCGTATTTTCACAGGCTGAAAATTGCTCCGTGGCCTAAATACGACTCAATAGCAACCTCGTAGAAAGTGCATGGAAAGTTGACATGATGCCTGTAAGACAGACAGGTGCTGCTCCGGGGAATTTTCCAAGACACATAATGCAAGGGCACCAGAACGATCAACCCGAATGATAATAACTATTAGGCACTGGCCAGTGCTCACCATGGCCAGCACTCTGCCAGAGTCCTGACCACACACCATTTGCGGGTGTTTAAGTCTCCAGAGGAACCTCTGAGAATGGAACTCTCTCATTTTCAGAGGAGGAAGTTAAAGAGATCAGAGGAATTTTCTGCCTTTTTTTCCTAGCTGCATCAGTAGTGGAGGTGGAATCTGAAAATGCAAGGTACAGTTTTGAAATAGAGCTAGGAACATACAGTAAGTATAACTGCACCAGCACGGCCTGGGAGGAGGGCCAGAGGAGCACAGCTAACTGCCTCGGAAAACACTGCTCACTGGGAATGCTGATGTGATAACAATCAGATGGGTTCTGTCCAACTCAACAAGGTACTTCGCAGAAGAGCTCACTCCTACCAAGCACTGCCCCAGCACACCTATAAATCCCAAAATAAAGAGAAAGGAGTAGGAGGGTACCAAATCCCAAATTCTTTCTGAAGCTTTATATAGCAGCAGAACTCCACTCAAACACAGCCAGGGATGGGGGTGCAGGCCTATAACCCTAGCAGTCTAGGACACCAAGGCAGGGCACCCACAAGTTTGAGGCCAGCCAAGGTAAGTTAGTAAGACTCACCCTCCTCAATTTAAAAAGTGGATGAGAACAAGTCAATGACAAAGCACCGGGTTTATTCCCCAATATTGCGTTCACATGTGCGCGCGCACACACACACACACACACACACACACACACACACACACACACACGGCCTGAAAGCCGTCTGTACTGTTTCCTTGTCCCTCCTTAAACTTCTGGCTCTAACTAATAAGTCACTGTATAATTTGTACATAATCTATTTTTTGCCTTCTGCTTCAGGTGGTGTAAGTACAAGCAGGGTGGAAAATGTGGAGGAGCAAGAGCCATAACTGTACCATGCAGGGTAAAGAGAACTTAGATGCTTAAGAAAATATCCCTTCGGTATTTGTTAGTATCCTTCAGAGAGACCCAGAGATGTCTAATCTACAGTTTGGGGTTGTCAGAATTCTGGGAAAATGAATCTCACATGTCCTTTCAGTAGAATGATGAATTAGGGGGATTTACCTATCTATCTGTCTACCTTCCTATCGTCTGTCCATCTATCTGTGTGTATCCACACACAAGTACATATACTTACGAGCATGTACGTTTTGAATCCAAGTACCTAGAAGAATCATTAGATTCTCACTGCATGTAGGTATTTCTGAGGGTAGGACATACGTTGTGACATTAGGAGACATCAGCTGTGGCTTGGAAATATCATTTTTTTTCAATTCTTAGCCATTTATAGTGCAGTCAATAATAATTCCCAAGCCTCCCCCAAATCATCCCACAGAGAAAACTCAGTGTTCCTCAAAAGTATCCAGATATCTTAGGCATCCCGGTAAGGAGCACAGCAATTACATAAGTTCGCGTTATTCAAAGATGGAAGCATAAGGAGGATGGAGCAAGGAAGAGGGAAGACAGACTCACAGGCAAAGCAGACAGGCTCCGGTGCAAATCCACATGAGCGAGCGTGTTGTCTGGGAATGCACAAGTGCCCAAAACTGGGTGTGTTTTGAAGCAGAATAGTACAAAGAAAGAGCACAAATGGCAGGTGTCAGTTTGCTCCCTCCGTTTTGAGAAGCACCTGAGTATCTGCCAGCTCTGTACTGGAATCTCGGTTACCTGGTGACTCAGTTCCTAGGAAAGGGAAGGAGCTGAGATAGACCTCCTTGGGGCAGGTCATGGCGTCACCATGCTTACAAACTGCAAAAAGTAGGGCTGGGTTGGGTTGCTGTGGTTTTGCATTTCTGCACGTACAAAATTTGTTATTGCCTATTTGAAAGTTGTAATTTCAAATGACACTAGTTAAAATCTGATGGGAGAATTACATAAAACCAGAGTCGAAGCACAGCTTCAAATTTTTCCTTGCTGGAGAGGAGGAAATATTGGACATGTTCTAGAGAAAACCAGTGAGATTTTGCTATATGCATGAAGCTTAGGATCCGATTTTAATAACAGTATAAAAGGAAATTTACTGCCCCCTCCTGGTGCTGTGCGACAAAGTGCTGTTCTATTTAACACCGAATAACATAATTATGTAGGAGTCAATGCTGAGCAAATCTCCGCTCCTCTCTCTTTGCCGAGAAAGCAAGGTTGATTTGCAATTCTGAAAGGGTAATGAAAGGGCCAATGTTATTATTTAATATAAAAAATAGATTTCCTGGTTTCCCTCAAGTGTTTATCATCAGATACAGGGAACAATATCAAACTGAATTACCAAGTATCATGTCTGATAAATCAAATGAGGAACAATGCTGGAAAAAAGCAAGCCACTCTGCTCAGCCTGATGCTTGAAGAGAATATGCAGCTCTGGAAAATGACTTAAATCGATAGGATTTTCAACATCTTTGTTTCATTTATAAGAAATAAGAGAAACACAACATGAAATGTACTGTAGTGGTAGTTTGAGAACTGACGGTGGAGTTGAGCTCTTCACTTTTGGCCATGAAGCCATTTCAGTCTATTTAGGGTCCTCTCACCAAGCCAAAGCATCTGGATGGGGTGGTATAAGTCTGTGAGCCCAGCACTCGGGAGGCTGAAGCAGGAGAATCACAAGTCAAGGCCAGCCTAAACTACACAGGAAGATCCTCTGTCTCTCAAATAAATAGAACACAAAACAAAACAAAAAAGAGCTATAGACTTGAGGTTACAACATTTATTTCCTTACAGTTCTGGCGGCTGGAAAATTAAAGAGCAACCTATTGGCAGATTTGGTGTCTGGGAAGGGCGTCTCCTTGGTTCTCAGAAGCCCCAGATCTTGCTGTGTCCTCCAGTGAAGAGTAGCAAGGACGGCACTGATGATATTCACGCAGGCTCTGCCCATGACCTCAGCACCTCCCTGCCTCACTCACTGACCTGAGAAATGCTCCAGTATATGAACTAGGGGGAAGGAACCACAGCAGATCCAAATACTCACGTCCTCCTAATTATTAAGTGGACCTCTGACAGGCTTTCACAGCGGCATAAAGATGGAAGGCTGTGCTCTGAGCTTTGGCTAGGCAGGGAAGCTGAGCCTCACAGCAAAGCCCTCATGTAGAAAACCCAAATCCCAGGGCTCAAGCATAAGGGACATGTTTGAAAAACCAAAGGTCTGGGTTAGACCCTCCACAAGGGACAATCTCAACTCATAAGGATTAGAGGCAGCCTGAATGTCAGTTCTTGTTTTGAAGTTTTCCCTCAGAAAATTAATATGTGCACATAAGAAAATAAAGAATACAGGATAGAATGCTACTCAAAATATCCTCTTACTTTAGCCTCTTTCCCAGAGGAAATCAGCTGTAGTTGTATGTGTGAAACTCCCAGAAATGTTATTCAAATAGCAACAGTTAAAATCTAGACTTGCTTTACTTTTTTCTACCCAAATAGGAGCCAATTACATATATTTTGTCTCCCTATATGTGTGTTAGTTACTATATAAGTGAGAGGGGTTCCTCCAACCTCTCCTTTCTATCTATCATCACATGCTGCTTCTTTTTATAACATTGACAGGCTCTGCAAGTTCTCATAACCACTCAGGTACAGAAGGCAGCAATGTTAAGCCACCATTCAGGTGAGGAGCTTGAAGAGTTTGCTCATCCCAAATCACCCAGTACTTAGTGGGAGACCTATAATCCGTGTTTCTCTGTCAACACTTTCATCTATTGCAACATGCCACCTTCCTTAGTTATTTACTGCTATTATTATAAAGTCTTACTTTAGCACAGAAGACCAAAATGAGTATGTAGGAAAATATGGGTATCCACATCACCTCTGGAAGACATTTCCCCCACCCCTAAATCCCTGACAATCTGCAGATACTTTCTACTGCTCTCTTACAGGAGCTGCTTAGCTGATGACTAATCAAATGTCAGGCACCAAAACTTGCAGCACTCCCCAACTGCCTGGAAGCAGAGGGTCCCTGTCCCCAACTGCAAATATTCACTGTACCCCATGGGTGGTCCAACCGGGCACAGATGTCAGTATGCCAAAGCTACATTTGGATCTCTTACTGATGAATATTGCAGCCAACGTACCCATCTGGTCGCTGAGATAAATAATGTAAAAATGAAGATGTGCCTACATAATTCATGTAGTATTGATGAACAGGACCCTTAATTCAGACTGCTTCTACAAATCATTTAATTATGGCTTGTGCAAGTATGAGAGAGAAGCAGTATTTTAGTTGGATCTTAATGGGTACCATTGGTTACTTTCAAGTGCACAAGACAGAAATTTGAGGACTCCTTAATTATCTTAAATCTGTAGATTTTTATCAACATTACCCAACTACGGGAATGAGTGCACACATCTTAATTCTCAAGGAGAAATGACATGTGTTCACCTACACGGTAAAGACTTTTTGATGCTACTGTCAAATGTACCGATGTACAGAGAATTGGATTTACAGATGCTTAACAAACACTATACACCCAGAGAGACAGCCTATGTTAGAGAAAGTAATCTCCTCACCCTCTTGATAGTGGCTAGTATCAAAGCAAACAACAAATCAGAGAAGAGCAAATGTTGGCCAGGCTTTGAGTGGTGGGAAAGAATGGAAAATGGCAAAGCCTGTGTTGAAAATGGAATGGTGACTCTTTGCAAAGTTAGAAATATGATGATGCTATGATTTTAGCAGTTTGGCTGCTTTGTATACCAGCAAGAGTTAAAAGCAGTTAGCATCCCAATATATACCAGAGACGTTTTTGTGTGTGTATGTGTGTGTGTGTGTGTGTGTATCACATATGTGTATGTATATACAGACATATGTATATGTGTATATGAATATATATAAAACTTTATAGCAATATTACCAACAATAGTCAAAATACCTAGGCATTCCATGTGTCCATGAATGGATAAATACAGTGGAACAGTATGAAGTTTCAGAAAGGAAGGAAATTCTAATATATGCTAAGACATGAGTGTACAATGAAGAAACTACATGAAATAATTTTATCACAATTATGCCATGATTCTTCCATGAGGCACCCGGAGTAGACAAATTTCTAGAGACAGAAAGTGGAATAGTGGTAGCCAGAGGCTGGAGACAGGGGGAAGAATGAGTTGTGTAATGAATGTAAAGTTTCAGTTTTGCAAGATACAAATATTGGTTGAACTGCACATGTGAAAATAGCGAAGGTAATAACATTTACATTATGTGCATTTTCTTCACCATTGATTTAAAAAGAAGTTATGGAAAGTAAAGATAAGGAGGCTAATAGAGAAAGCACCACATTGTTTAATGTACATTGTCTATCCGTGACCCAGGCTAAAAGAGCTCCATTTGTGACTTGATTTTATACCTGGTGATATGTATATTAAGTAGGCATTAGGTTTCCCCAGCTTTCTGTACACATTTGGGGAGCAGAAACCAACTAATGTCATGGTAGCGTCCTATCTAGGAAACGGATGGATCTTGAAAAGAGCTATTAGATGCTGGTTGTACTACTCATGTGTGACATTATTTCAGCAACATCTTTAATCCTTTCTGAGTACTTATCACTAACACAAAGAGTAAATAAATAATACCCTCATGGATGACAACCAGGGTCCCATGATTTGTAAAAGTCTGTCCTGCATTCAGTGCCTCTTTCTTTCCTCACCTACTCTCTGCCATTTTTATTTTTGTTCAGGCTCCTTCCAACTTGAACCTCTTGCCCTTAACAGTCTCCTGCCCAGAACGACCTTCCTTGTATTCACCTTGGCTGCCAACAAGATGCCTTTGCTTTGGTGCTCACAGTTCCAAAGATGAGCTTCTCTTCTTCCAGCCACCAGTCACTCTTTTAGCAGCCTACATACACCTTGATGTGGCTGAGCAAAATGTATACTTGTACTGTTCACACACTGGCTTCCTAGCCCTGTATTCCAATAAAACAAACATCACAAAGACCTGAACAGATCTGTACCGTAACTACTCCTCCTCTAGTGCTGTGAACACTGTCTGCATTCCCACTACATAGAAAAGACCAAAAAGTAAATAGCGCCAGTAGGTTATTCTTTGTTATTACTTTGTAACAATGATATAGCAGATGCAAAATATGAAGCCATCTTTGAAAATAACTCAGTGAAGTAGCCCTCCATGGAAAATACCCACCAGATTTTAGACAAGTGGTCAAGGGCTCCCAAAGGCAAAGAAATGTCCCTTCTCCAGGTCACATCTCCACCTCCAGGTCCCTCTGGGAAGAACCGAGGCCCACAGATTCCCTCCAGATAAGGCCCTAAGAACCAACTGTTTCCCACCAAGGCCACATACAAACCCCAAGGCACGGAGGAACAGCACATCCTCGGTCAAATAGCATCAATAAGCAGAAATGTGATGAGGTTTTCTACTGTTTTATCACTTGTCAGCTCCAAAGATACATATTGAGCTGCCAGAGAGAGTTGATCTAGGATGTGACATATAAAAATCACTCTATTTCTGGGTTTAAAAAAAATGACTTAGGCTTCCCAGCCTCCCGTGCTATCTTAATTCATCACTTGACTATGCATGATTTTTGGTTGTTAAGTCTGAGTCCAAACTTCTGAGTTCTCGGCATTTTTGAGTTTAACATAATGAGTACCAAAATGTGTCATGCAAATATGCCTTCCTACTCTCAAGTTTCTTGTGCTCCAGCAATAGAGACTCTGCAGGAAAAAGCACAGTTCCGTAACACAGCACCAACTAATTCATACACACAGGGGAGAAAGTTGATTTATCACAAAGCTCCAAAGTTCAAAATACAAATGCTGAGAATCAAATGACGACAGAAAAGGACACCATGTGAGCATCTGCTTCGTGATCAGATGGGCTCTCCCACTGTCAGTCCAGTCTGATATAACAGTATCTAGACTGGGTGGCTTAAGCAACTTGTATTTATTTCCAATTCTAGAGGCTGGAACTTCAGGCTTACAAGTGGCACATTTCATTGTATCCTCACATGGTAGAGAACAAAGAGGGAGGGCATGATCTCTACTGTGTTTACTTAGAAAGACGCTAATACCAATCGTGAGGGTCCCATCCTTACAATATATTCACACAATGAAGACTGCACTTCCTATATCATCACGTTGGGAATGTTGGGATGTTAACTTATAGATGGGCAACAGACATTCAATGCATAACGTCCAGTGTGTGATCACAATGTGGCTCCAGCTGCTCTGGAGTCTATCCTACAAACTAAATAGCACAGGAAGAACAATTGTCCTCCCAAGAACAATTCTCATCCAGTATACTTAGGTCACAGGCCCATGGACAGGACAATTACCCCGGCCAGAGAAATGAAAAAGACTGATCAGACCAGGGAAGTCACAGACCAACACCTGGAGTCTGATAGAGGCCTTGATCCTATCTGAATGATGGGGCCAGTAAGAGCAGTGGGAAAACAGATAGTCAGGGATTCTGTGATGATCCTATCCTCAAAGAGAGGAGTCACATCTCCGCCAGCAGGCCAGCAAGCGAGGAAACAAACAAACAAATTTCAGTTGCAGAAATGGGCATGTGAGAATAGAGATGGCTACAACATATGGGGAATGCAGTAAAACAGAACAGCACATAAAATAAAAGCAAAACTCTCCTGTTTGCAAATGGTACTTCCAGGCTTTCTGTGACATACCACACAGCTACATCTACAGATTTAAAGGTACCAAATGAGAGTGAGCAGGAAGGGGAGGCCGTGGAAAAGATATAGATGTAGGCACAGTATCTTTGGTGAATCTGAAAACTCAAGGGGGTTTGGAAAGAGCAGGTGAGCGGCTGGAAAATACGCAGAGCAGCAAGCGGTGGTTCACGTCATTTCGAAGGGCAATGCTACGAGGAATATATGTGGTAATAACCTCTGTTTAGAAATGGAGAAGCCGCTGCTTTCGTTGAGGGGTTTGCCTTGGCTCCTATTCTCACCGTAGTGCCCCAGGCAGCCCAGGAGGGTGGGACAAGCCTCTGGAGAGTAGGGACTCCCTGTATGCACACTGTGAAATCCGAGGTGCCCCAGATCTGGGCCTTGTGCTTCTCTAACTGCAGTGTAGTTCAGTATTCACAGTTATCCCATGGGTAGGGAGCAGGCTGCAGTATCAGGCAGAACCTTGATCCCAATGGGCCTCCGTACTCTAAGAAACCCAGACGGCACTAGTTAATGGTCTCATAAACCATTCCATTTTATTTCCCAATTCTGTGCAGCTGACAAGGATTTAAAATGGATTCTGCCACATAATTCTCTGCTTTCCAACTCTCAGGATAAAAACCACCCACAAACAACAAACCAGGCATTACTGGGCCAGGTGAGCAGCTGCATTTTAAAGAAATAGGTTTTCCCAGTGTCTTTATCTGAGTAGGGGTAGAAGCCAGAGAGGAAAAGTCGCTAGAGAAAACAAGCTTGGCCAATCAGGGTCTTTTGCCCTTAAGGCTCCTCGGGAGTTTTCAGCGACGGAAGCAATGAAGTTCTGCTTGAGAGTAAATTGGTTGGGACACAAAGCTCCTTATAGATTATAACCTCCTTCCTTGCCAATTACAAACTTGGCAATCATTTGTTTATTAACGTGATGGCTTGCTACATTCAATGGCATCACATATTTATAATGCAGTAAGATAAAGCCGTAGCATTCAAAATCACTCACCCCATCTGTCCCTCCACACTCCGGTCCCACACTCTAAAGCACTTTTGAAGATAATTCAATCGAACAGGGTTTAAAAAAAAAAGTTTAAAACTTTCTCCAGCATTGCCTCAGGGAAAGTTCCCTAAGTATGTGTGTGCCAGTGATAAGGTTTAGCCCCTTAAATTCATCCTGAGGAAGGAGTGTTTGCTAAAATCTTTATTTGGAAACACGGTGCTTTGTCCCAAGTGGCTATCAGTGCTGTGTTCACTGTCCCCTGCTGCTGGCTGCACAGAGACTTTAGTCAAAGGAAGCGAGGGAACCTGAACAGCTCACGCTCCAAACCACTTCTCCTACTGGGCTTCTACTTCCTCTCACCACCTCGCCCATCTTCAAGGCTGAGCCCCACCTCTGCAAGAATGAATCCACCTTGAGACTCCTCAGCTCCAATCTGTCTACTCTCCTAGCGTCCCTGTTTCCAGTTGCTACATGGACACTTCAGTCTGGAAGTCACCACAAGCCCAAACAGACGCAAGGAAGAAGGCTACAGGGATCTAAGGACCATACTCGCTTCTTCTCTGGCATGCTTTGAAAATGTCTCTCCCCCTCCCTTCTCCCACACATGTAAACTCAAAACCTTGGAGTCTCCATAGCAGGCAGACACAATGGCATCCCATGCCCACATCACTGCCCCTTCACAACCTCCCTGTACTCTTACTTGACTTTTAATGTGTTAGCATCTCTTCCTCCAAATTTCTGTGGACAATGACATAGGTTTCACCACTAGAGCAGCAAGCCAGAGTGGGTAAGAGGCAAAGACAGACTCAAACCCCAACGAGACCTGGGGCATAAATTCTCCAGCCCCTGACCCTGGGGAGAACAACTCCACAGTTGTATCTGCCCTGAGTCAAGCACTTCTACATAGATTAGAGTCGTTACTGAAAATTCAGCTGTGGGATAAATTCATGAAGTTGCTGTCTCTCCCTACAGCCCTTTCCCACACCACCATCACAAGCCCCAGTGTTTCTGATTGAATAAAGCACTGTCTTGAGAATCATTTCCTGCCTGTGCCTCTAGGGAACACCTGGGCCACAACTGACACCTTCCTGTCCATATTGTCCACATGCGTCAGCATGTCTATGTCCTACCACATCTACCTTTACATCCCGCTGAGATTAATCTCCACAGGACAAGGACGTTGCCTGATCCTGCCATCCATGAGGGGGACCAGAAAGGCTTCCCATATCTAAGAGGCGCCATCAAAGCTGGGACTTGCAGGATGAGAGGAAGCTGTAGCTGGCTCTGAAGAAGGAGATGAGGAAGGGGCAAAAAAGCAAAGTGGTACACGGCCTCCAAAAGGACAGTGCTTCACACATGAGAAACTGAAATTCCAGTTATATTTGCAGCAGGTGTTTGGCTCACAGAGGTGGATTTATTTTTGCCCAAGAAGGGACACATGAGGGTGCTCCTGGCATCCTGTGGGCAGATGTGCGGGTTCCTTGTGGACATATTGCCAACCCAGGCCTGTCCCACAGTGCGGCATCATGCCAGCACCGCTGAGGTCCAGCGGTCCCAAGCAGGAGACTCGAAGTGAAAAGGTGGCTGCGGAGAGGCAGGGGTGAGGAGGTAAGCAGGAGCTATGTCTCCAGGATTCTAGGGCTTTGCTCCATGACCATGAAGGGGGTAAATACTAAAAACCAAGACTGATTATGCTATGTACAATAAGTCGGGCACAGAATAACAAATACTCCACAGTCTTATGCATGTGAAGGGGCTTAAAAAGTCAGTTTTCTGGATGTGGAGATTAGGATTGTGGTCACTAGCAACCAGAGAGCATATGGGAGGAGTTTGGCCTAAGAAGAAATGATGAAAACAGGTACCAAAGGAGAGCTGCATGGGAAAAATATATTTCAGTGTTCTACTGCACAGTCATTAGAGTTTACAATCATATTTCATTCATTTTATACCACACTAGCAAGGATGATTTAAAAAGTACCCAATTCAGAGTTGTGATAAATACTTAAGAAGGAAATATTAATTACTTTGTTTTCATTACCTGATACATACATGTAATAAATTATCACAGTACACTCCACAAATTATATATATATATATATATATATATATATATATATATATAGAGAGAGAGAGAGAGAGAGAGAGAGAGATAATCAAATGTCAGTTAAAATTAAATTAAAGCCCCAGTAAAACAAAGAAATGGACAATCAGAGCATCCCCTGGGTGCTCTGGCTGAGGCAGCACATACACTAGAGAGAGCTAGGCTGGGAAACGAGCACAACTCACATTATCCAGCTGCCTGGGTGAAGGTGAGGACAGACACAGCTTTCAAGGTGAGGAAAAGTGGACACGTCTTTCAAGGCCCTTGGGACACATCTGACTGTAGCATCTATCAGTGCCTTCCCCAAGAAGCCCTCACTGAGCATGTTCACAACACACAGCTGCAGGGAAGACCGATATATTAGACTGCCCTGCTCTAGAGGATGACAGACTGAGGCTTGCATTTTGGGGAGATGATGCTGTTGGTGACTGTGTGGACAACAATCTCTGTTGTGAAGAAGTCAGGAAGTGACTCAGGGGGTATGAGTAAGAAGGTAAGGAGGGCACACAGGAACACTCCAAGCCCCATTGCTGCAGCTCGGTGATGACGTGGAGTCCCTGGTCCAGCCAGGACAGACAGATGCACTATTTCAACAAAGTATTTTCAGGCAAACCAGGGAAAGTGAGCACCTGGATACTCAAGACTGCACCTCCAATAGCCCAGTGGTCTTGACATTGGATGGTTTACAGCAGAGTACACACTTGCATCTGCTCCTCTGCGGGAAGAACAGCCCCCAGCACTGAGTGACGATGACAGACAGGACTCACTGGGCTTCTCCATTCCATCACCTTCCCTTCTGTAAAAGTTGGTCTCTAACAAACCTATTCCAGGCAAAAGAGCCATAAGATACACACATCTCTGCCTCCAAAGAGCTTCTAATCTAGTTTGTAAAGAGAAGAAATATTATACATCTTCAATGTCTCCCAAAATACTTGTGTCTTCACAAGTGGGAGTTTTGGAAGGTGACTAGATCATGGGGAACACTATGCTCACTCGTGGGTTAATTCATTGATGAATTCATAGCTGAAGGTACTGTTAGGAAGAGGAGCCAGTTACAGGTAGGTTACTGGGAGTTTCACCTAGAAAGGTGATGTCTTAGTGACTTTTCTCAATTCTGAGACCAAAACACCTGACACGCAAAGGTAAAAGAGGAGGACAAACTTATTTGGCTTAAAGTTCATAGAGGCTTCAAGGAAGAGTGGCCCATGGTAGCTCACGGAGGATGGAAAACAGCAAAAGCAACAAGGGAGGGGACCTCAGCAGTGTCTTTCTGCCCCCTTAGCTTATGCAGGCTGCTGAGGATGGACAGCACTTACACCTTTAATCCTAGTAACCATGAGCCTAGCACTGTATCATGAATCAATTCCAGAGAAAAACCCACCGATGACCACATGAGGCTTTGGGGGGCATCTACACAAAAGTCATACAAGGTGTATTCTTTCCCTTAGATCTTCTCTTGTCTCTCTGCTTCTTAGATGCCATAGGTCACAAAGATTTCGTGTGGTATGCCTTTCACCATGGTTTGGAGCCAAGCAGTGCTGAACTGAACCCACCAAAACTGTAAGTCATGGTCAACTTCATGTCCTTTAAGCTGCAGGTGTTAGATATTTTGACTAATACAAAGAAGTCAGGACACACAAAATCACTAAAATACATATATTTTGCTAACTGCCAGCTAAAAACTCAAGAGTTAGGGGGTGAGAAATAGACCAGAATGCACTTTTCCAGAGAAAAGGCCTCACTGAAAAGTTAGTACTTAGTAAAGATATAAGAAAGGTGAGAGGGAAAACCACAAGGTAGTGAGGGAGGGCTGGTCTAGCAAGAAACAGACAAAGACCTTGATGAAAGCTCAAGTGTGGGAAAAGGGTGATATAATTACAAAACTGAACAGAGTCACTGAGGAGAAAATAACAAAAGAGTAAGTGAGAAAGTTGGTAGTGTTGAGAGTGTGGGGGCCATGTGGGGAACTGCAAGGACTATGGCTTCCATTCTCACTAAGCTAGAAACCCTCCGGAAGATGGAACTACACACAAGTTAGGGAGGGGCAACAGCAAAAGCAGAGTGAGGAGCAGGACTGTAGAAATCCAGGCCAGACAGGATGGCATCCACAAAGGATAATGGCTACTCTGAAGGGAAGTGAATCATTGAGGGATGAGTATTATGACTGAAAGATTTTTTTATTCAAATCTTTATTGGTACGTTATACATACACATCATAGTCACTTTGAGTATTGAGAATTTGTACCAGTATATGATATGACATAATTTGATTCTCACTTTTCCCATTCCCCTACCCACCCCACAACTCCCTGCCTCCTATATACATAGGCTTTTCCTTTTTTATTACCATCACATTAGTTTTACACTCTTTACTTACCCCTACACCCCATTTCCTTTTAAATATTTTCTATTTCACAATATCTAATATATATACTAGAACTCATTTACATCTTCATTTTCTCATACCAGAGAAAAGATATGATGTTTGTACATCTGTGACCTATTTATTTCACTTATGAGGATTTCCTAAAAGTACATCCTTTTGAGTATGAATGCTTCAATCTTATTATTTTTGATGGCAGAGTAATGCTCCATTCTATTAAAGAACCACATCTTCTTTGTACTACTGGATAGATTTTAAAACCAAATACTTCCATGGGTGGACATTAGATACAGAGTATACACATCCCTTATTTCACAGCCATCTCTTATAATTGTTTGACTTGGTCCAAAAGTAATCTGTATTCCATCAGAAACTGTGTTTCTGAGTTGGGATTTTCTTCTAGCCAGCCATAGGCAGTATGATTCTTTTTCTCCATGCCAGGGGCAGTAGCAACAAGCCATAGCTCCAAACTAGCTACAGGAGAAAGTCAGTACCTGGATATGTAGTGGGACTGGACTTAGATAATTTTGCCAAGCTGTAAGGTACTCTAAATGTCCTGAGAAAATTCAGTGTGAGGCTAAGCTACCATGTTTCATAAATTAGATGTATTAAATTTATTTTTTCCTGAGTATATTGTCAGGTTATGATGGGTTTAGTAGAGCAGAACTCCATCATACTTGTGTATTTTCAGAACAGACATCAAGAGTGACTCTAAAATTTTGACCCGAGCAATCTTTTCTGGGGACTATACAGCACACTGCATTATCTCATGTGTAGGGGAAATGGGCAATGTTTCTGCCTTTAATGCTCCACTTGAGAGACCACTTTGTCCTTTGTTTGCTCCCATAATGGATACTGCCTTGCTTTCCTGTCCCCTTTTTCTGGAAGGCGTACTTCTTGATACCTGACACAAACTAAGCCTAACATTTCCAGCTTCTGTTGGAACTAAGTAGGACAATGAACTCTAATTCCCCATGATTGCAAACTTCATGGTCACTGCTATGGTTTAGATCGAGAATGCCTTTTCCAATCTCATGTACACAGCAGTGGGGATTTGGGAGAGGGACTGGCTCATTGGGGTGCTCTACTCATCCACTCACTATTTCAGTGACGAGTCCATAGTCAAATGTGCTGTTAGGAGGTGGGTCTGGCAGGAAGTGGTGTGTCTGGGGCCTTTCCTCTCTATCTACTCCTTCTCTTCACATCCGGGCTTCCATGAGGTGAGCTGCTTTCTTCTAACCCATCCTACCACAGTGCAATTTCTGCACTGGAGTCAGGCAACCAGGAGACTGAACCCCTTAGAAACTGTGAGACAGAATAAACCTCTTCTTCAAATTGTGGGTATCAGGTATTGTGACCCAGCTGAGGGAAAGCTAATACAGTACCCACTTGGGGTTTCCAAGGTCCATAGTGCTGCACTCTGATAGGCCACAGAACAGCATCTAATGCACAGACATGGAGAATATTCTGACTGTACTTTCTGGGTATCTGGCTCTGGCAATCCCTAAAACAAATCCTATTTTGCAGCTAACCCTAATGTAAAGCTTGTTTCTTTCATCACAAATGAGAGGAACCAGATAATAAATGAGCCTAACCAGTACTATCCCCATCCCCAGTGGGGGCTTAGAATACTCAGAACCCACCTTGTCCAAACAGCGAAGCAGGGTAAGTGCAAAATGTAAGATGCGTATAAAAAGTATTAAAAGGAAGAAGAATGTACACTAGCTCCTTAGTTTTCCTATTGATGACATGCTGAAATGATAATGCTGATGATAAATCTGGTTCATGAAATATATCATCAGATTCATTTTACCTGTTTGCTTTCCCTATTTTTAGCACTACAGGTTGATAACAGACCCTGGGTGAGTTACATCCCCATCCTTTCTATTTTGAGACAGGATATCACTACCTTAGTCACCAGGGTGGGTCTGGAATTCCTGTCTCAGCATCCCAGAGTACTAGAATTATAGGTAAGTGCCATCCCCGGTACCTTTCATTTTTAAAAATTATAAATCAAAATATGTAGTGTATATGTACCAGCTCCCCAAATGAATGACATGATTATGCAATACAAGCCCATGCTAATATGAATATTTTTTAAAGAAAAAAAAAGCTCTAAGAAGAACTAAAGCTGAATATGCATCCTGCATCCTCTTCTGCCATACAGCACTGTGGTTTCAGGCTGGCATTGAGGCTTTGAGAAGCAAGAAGGGCATGGTTCCCGAGACAGCGAGCTCAGATTCCAACTCCACCACAGCCCACCCCATGCCCCTGCCTGCTGCGGCTCCCTCCCTCTCACCGCACTCGTAGTCAAATCATTTCTCGCCATCCTGTACCACCATCTCTCAGAGGGTAGCCACCATATTTCAGACCAGTAGGTTGCCTGTATCTCATTTCACACGGAGCACAGGTGTCTCGACCGTCTGCCAACTCACGAAACTGCCAAGCGATTCACCTTAAAAGGGCCCCCTTGGAGCAGCAAGCCATCTGGCCAGTAGCCCCTGGCCTTTCCCTCCCCGGCCTCCCCTTGCCTTCGGCTGTGTATCACCTAGCATTCTGATCTGGCCTGCTACCTCCCCGCGCCTCTGCATTATTTGCCACGCTATCTCCAGGGCTGGTCGAGTATACAGGGAATCAAACCGATGCTTAAGGTACTAGGGAACTGTTCCACCGAAACCCACAACATTATAATTATCATAAACCCTTCAGCACCACTGGCTCTGAGAGGTAAAAGAAATTAAATCAATGGGCACAGATTGAATCAGGAGCAACCTTATGGGAGAGGCATGTAAATGCACAATCTTACATTGGAAATGAGTTTTAAGATTAATACCCTTCACAAATGGAAAAGTATAAAGCAGTACATAGGAGAATGTGCTTCTCGACAATAGGTCAGCCTTCTTTTTACAAGCTGCTAGCTATATTATATGAAAAACTCATGAAGCTGAACGCTCTTGGTATTTTTTTAAGCCCTGTAATGCAAATTCTTCAAGAGAATAACAAGTGATGCATGCTCGAAATTTATTTTTAAATCAAGAGCAAAATGAAACCCTTTAATTAATCTCAGAGAATTTAGCTCCTTCTCTTTCAGATCTGTCTTTTGCACAGTTAGATGCTTGAAATAATTGCATCCGCTCGTGTGAAACTGCTGCAGTAATTCAGGGGGTTTATACTTGTGCAACCTTTTAAAAATAGGCCTTAAAACATTCATCTGTTGAACCAATTTACCAGCTTTCAATAAAGCATCTTTAAGATACTTTCTGTTACATTTATATGACATAAGCTATATTATTTTAATAATCTGTGCTTGAGATATATGGTGATGAGGGAATTATCGCTCACCTGGGGAGATGGTGTAATTAGAAAAGAGGCACAGTCGGGGAATAAAAATGATTTAAAAAAAAAAAAGCTTGCTGAAATTAACCAGCTACTGCTACTAGAATGCTACACTGTTGGCTTAAGTTGTTGGGGGAGCATTAGAGTGCGAAGCCGAGGAGAGGGAAACCAAGCAAACTTGTGGTGCCTGAAATAATTACCATTTCTTTCTCGTCATTCCTCAAGGCTCACGGAGAGCGAGGCTGCGCACCCAGCCAGGACAGACAAATGAGCACTTTCCCCACCGCCGGCTGAGGGGTTGTTGGGTTGGGCTAATGTGCCAGGGCAAGGAGAGAGCAGGTGTAATTATACTAATGATTTATTGAATGTTTGATTAATTGGAAATTAAGCAAATGCACAGGGGCCAAATTGTCATAGCAAATCGCTCAGCTGTTGGCTGAAGAGGTGTTCTCCTTCCCTTCCATACAGCAATGAAGAGTGTCTTAAATCATGGGGAAAACAATATTGGGAAGGAACTTCTATGAGGAGGAGTGGGTGCAGGGTGGAGGATAAGGAGCCTGAAAGGACCCTCACGAAGGGGGATGCCGATGGGATATTTCTCACCATAAAGTTACGTGCAATGTCAAATCATTCGAGAAGTTAATTCCCTTTTTCAAGAAAGTGAATGGAAAATAAGGACATAGAGTATGACTGCAAGATGGCCAGGAAGAGAAGTGTGTGTGTGTGTGTGTGTGTGTGTGTGTGTGTGTGTGTCACCTACCCAACACTATTGCTTTTTGCCTACCAGACAGGAGTGACCCTTCAGGGAACATAATAGAAAGGCCAGAGGGCTTAAAAAGACAAATTTTCAGACCCAGCTTAGCACCTGCCCTTGTGTCAGGTACCTGCAGCCAGCAAACAGATTCAAAGTACACTATGGTTTCTCCTGAAACCCCTGCAAGAAGGAATTCAAGGCAAGGATATAAAGGCCCTTCCTTCTGAGTTGAGAGAATTGAGAGAGTAACTCATAGATGTGGAATTTCCTGAGAGAACTACTACTCCAGGATCCAACTCTGCAGAGTGTCTCGTGCCTCATGTTCCTCACTGCCTACCCACCTCCATTCCTCGGGTCTCGCCCAGCCCGACTCCCTCAGAGGAACACAGCCAAGAGTTACAAGTTTAATGTTTTCCAAGTGGTGCCTTCAGCCCAGGGAAGGAAAAGGCTGATGCAAATTGAATACATAAATAAGAATTTAATAAACTTTCTCATCTGGTCTCCTACATCACCACTAAAGTTGCAGAATCGGGAATTAAAAATGTATTTCTGAGAAGAATGCGCTAGCGCTGTCCTCCATGTGCCTCTTGGGTGTGCAAAGGTACGAGATCTTCCTGCAGAGGACACTGCACAAAAGTGACCCAAGATTCCAAGAGGTCTGGCCTCCGATTCTTCCAGGAGTTGACTATCACGGATTACAGATCATACAAGATATATGCTCAAGGATGTTCACTGCAGCGATGTTTACAGGAGCACAGCAAAAACAAATGGAACACAAATGATAAGCCATCAAGATGTTCACTAGCAAATTCTCAAGAAAAAGAGTTTCAGGACCGATAAAGTGATTCTCTTAAATCAGATTTTTTTTTTTTTTGAACATTGACACAAAGACTTTATGAGTAAATCCTCACTGGGTGTTACCAAGGCAGTGGGAGAAGAAGACTCCTTTACAGAACACAGACTGGAACCTTGTAAATTTTGGAGAAGGATACTTTAGGAAGAGCTGGTGTGGATGTTTCAGAATTGGCTGCTAAGATCAAACACCATGTCACCAAAACATAATGCACATTACAATCCAAGTCGGGTAAAGACAAATGACATCTACATTAGGAGTTACCTGTGAGAAATGTGTGTGTGTATACATGTATATGTTTGTGCATATGTGAGAAACAACAACACGATGATGGCGGCTATCTCTCAGTCAAAAACTAACTAGAGGTGATGTTTTCTTTATTTCTTCTCTTGCTTTCCCGTACATTTCATTTGGGTAATTTTCCAACTTTTCATTTTCTGTGGCTGTAGAGTTTATACAGACATCTAGCATTTTATGCGACCAACCCAAGTGCCCTTGGACACACGGAGGAGATAGATACCTATGCCAGGTGACCATGGTCACCCATTATTAGACATACCATAAATTGGACTATTTCCTGCTATTCCTATGGACATATCAACTCTGGCCATATGTCTTATAAGACTGGAACTCTGTCATATATTCAGTGAGAGAGAGAAAGAGATAGAGAGGGGGGAGAATGCAGCTGTAGCCATTAGAGCAAGTTGGCCAATTAGAGAAGTCTCATGGTGCTGCCCTTGTGAAAGGCCAGAGTTGGCAAGACCAGAAAACAAGTACAAGTCTATTAGACCAGTGGCACATCCCAGCATCTAGAAACAGGTAAATCTGCTAAGTCCCTGAGCACAGAAAGACACAATTAACACAGTTGCAGAGTAAGTGATCCTGCCTCATTACCAGCCATCAGGCCATCTTCTAGGGTCCCAGAAAGAGCTGGGGGGAGGTTCCTAATTATCATGCCAAATTAAGCCTTGATTATTCCCCAAGAGACACCTGTTAATTGGGCTGCTACACTGCATAACAGTTCTGCCCATGAATAATTGAGCTGCAAGGACTTGATTTTCTGCTTGTAAGTGTGAATTATTTTTTGCTCTCCCTGCCTCAAGTTGCCCCATCTCCAAATTTGGGTTGCAGTAGCCAAAGAAATCCACTGTGGCTAGGGATCCAAGAAAAGTCCTTCAGGTTTCAGGTATCCCAGGAGAAGAGGCAAAAGGGGATTCACCCTCACTGCCTTGAATGATGAACACTACAGAGATGCAGCCACTAAGCCTTGCACCTCTTTCTAGTAAGAGTGAAAAGGGGGAGACAAATGACCCCACCTAATAGTTTTAACCTTAATTTATTATTTGATTTTACTATACTGGTCTTTCTGCTCTTTGGAGCACTTTCTTGCAATACCCTCTTCCCCAAAAGCAACCATTTTTCCAAAAAGCCTTTGCTCTTTTTATTAGAAAATATTAAAAAGCTGAGATCTTAGCATTAGGAGTGCTCATTGTCACCAGGCTGTCATAGCATCAATATCCTCTCCACCTACAGGGTGAAGAGATACATGTGCATAGTAATCCACACATGATTATAGATTTTAAATACTTTGGTCTTTCACCATATGGGTCTGTATTAGCCAAAACACTAGAGGATTCATACTTGCAATGGTTTGTGTTGACTGGCAACTTGACAGGCTTAACTGACTCTTTGAGGATTCATAAAGCACACACTTCCAGGGGTATCTTACTGATCATGGAGCCATGACTTTGGGGACTGTGTCTGTCTCTTGCTCACTGATTCTTCCCCTGTTCTCTCTTTCCCATATTCCATGAGTTGAGCAGCTTTTCTCTGCCACATCTTTCAACCATGATGATTCTCCCTTGGAACCAGCCATAGACTGAAACCCTTAAGATTGTGAATCAAAACAAACTTTCCTTTAAGTTCTGTATGTTAGGCATTTTGTTTCAATAATGGAAATACAATACTGCTGGCCAGCTCAATCCATTGTGACACCCATCAACCTAGCCCTGTGCTCCTATATCTGTCACCTCCTACTGAACAGTAAAGAACCTTTGCCTTGTGAGCTCTGAGCCACCTCCATGGAGCTGCATCCCCACTAGAGGAGTGCCAACCCATTTGTTCATTTAAAAGGACCTTGGAACCATACTGCCATGCCAGAGCTTGGCACACCACGCTCATCGCACTGAAACATGTGCCACAAAAGCACTGCCAAGGAACTCTAGGACCACAGGGTCCTGGTGCTGCCTCATTACTGACTATCAAGCTCACTGGTGCATCTGGCTGAAGCATTAAAAACATCCACAGATCTCTCCAAGACACCAGATGATGGTTAAAAAATAGCCATGAGTTAGGATCATGCCAAATAAAGAACTTGGCACTGCTCAGATGAGCGAAAGCTGGTATTACTTTTTTAAAAAACTGAAACCCAGAAACAGCTAAAGGAGCAAGAAACTGAAGGCAAAACAAACCCAAAACGCAGCCAAGAAAAGATGATGGAAAGCACAAAGAGGTTGAGAAAGGAACACAGCAAATTAAATGAAGCTACAGTTCTTGGGAAGGTTCTCAGAGACCAGATGGCAAAGAGAATGATTTATCTCCTCGTGTGTTTCTGCAATACTGAATGTTCCAAAATAATATATGGATTTGGGATAAATACAAAAGCTAGTCTCTCTCTCCTTTCTCTCTCTCTCTCTCTCTCTCTCTATCTCCCCTCCTTCCCCCATCCCCTCCCCCTTTTCCCTTTCCCTCCCCCTCTTCTTTCTCTCTCTCTCTCTCCTCTCTAGGTTCCAAAGGGAAAGCAGCCACATTATAAATGGCCTGGCGCACCTGCCTCCAGCAGCTTCCAGACCCGGGAGGGATGTGAAACAGCAAGGCAGTTGCAATGGCCTCCAGGTGCGCTGCTCAGCCCGCTGTGGAGAGAAGTCCTGCACTCAGCACCTGCCAACAGGAAGACAGTGAGGAGCCGATCCCAGCACAGAGCTGCCTGGGCTGTGAGTCCAGGTTTGGCTGGCGGGTGGTCTCCTCGCTCTGGGACAGTGAGTCTCCGTGCCTATCCAAGAGGAGGCACATAAAGTAGCTGTGAGGAGCCGGGGCTGCCCGAGCTCCATGAGTGTTCCCACCGCTTGCCAAGTCCATGACATCGAGGCAGTTGGCAGACTCACATGTGACTTCATGTCCTCACATGGTGCTCTACCAGGTCATGGGATAATCAAGTAGATTCATAAATTAGAGAGAAAGAACAATTCTTGGCATGACACGTTTCTTCAACTTGGAGGAGCTAGAAAACAGGAAAGAATTCAATGCAGAAAAGGCCAAAAAGGCAGAGGAGAAAGTTCAAATCAAACACAACCAAATGAGGCCTGAAGAAATTCCTCTGCCAGTGTGTATGGGGTGGGGGTGGGGCAAGCCCTCTTCATGTAAGACAGTGGTGTCACAGGCTTATAATAGCACAAGCCCTAGGTGACATGCTCTGATGCTTTATGGGGTGCTGACTGCATTTATCAAAAATGGAGGTGACAGAGAGGACACTCAGGAGCAGCATTCAGACTTGATGACTCTGAATCTGGTTGCTGGTCTTGTGTGTTTATCTGCTAGAGCTGTACTGATTTCAGCCATGAGATCGAGTTATTAGCCTTATCTGCTGCACTTCTACACTCACAGTCTCCAGAAGGTGAAAATAATCCTAATATCTAACACCAAATGGATGGAAAAATAAAATGTGGTCTCTCTGTACTGTGGAATATTAGATAGCCTTAAAGGTGAAATAAATACTTGGAAAAGATACACGATGGCTGAACCTTGAAGACATGTGCTAGTGAAATAAACTAGATAAATCACAATAAGTAACATCTGATTCCACTGGTGGGAGGCCCCAAGAAGCAAATTATTGAGACAAACACATCAAATAAGTAAAGGTTTCTAGGATGTGGTAGGAAATGCAAACGGGAAGTTGATACAGAGAAGATAAAAATTTGTTTGAGGAGTTGAAAAGGTTCTGGAAATGGCTGCAAAACTCTGTGAACATACTCCATAACACATGAAAAGGGTTAAAATGGAAAATTTCATGTTACATGTATTTTACTATAATTATGATTTACAATTTTTCAAGACTCAAAAAACAAAGAAATAGAACACTATCTGCTGTATAGCTTTCAACACTGGGATTCTGTAATCACTGGGCTGAGTAGCTTAAAATTTAGTCCTCACAGAAACCTGTTGGGATAGAGGGAAGTGTCTTTCCACTTCTGGAGCGCAGATATGATGGGAGACTAGAGACAGATCACCAGCTACGTCTTCCGGGCAGAACTGGCTGTAGAGAAAGTGGTTAGGAAGCAACCAGCCTCAGCTCCCGCAGCATCAGCTGCAGACAGTACCCTTGCTTAAATTTATACCCTTCCTGAGCCATCCTGAATGTGGGGTTGAAATGAGGCACAGTGACTTCAGGCCAAGAAGAAAGGAAACACTAGGAAACATTCACATTGGAGATCGCCGAGGGTCAGCAAAGGCTCTGCCAAACTCCCTTCAGGCTCCAAGTGCACCACTGCCAGACCCGCTCCATGTTCCTTCCTGTCACTCAGTCTGTGAAGCCTTGCAACCTGAGTGCCTTTGGACCACCTGGGACCCAACTGTGGCACTGATTCAGAAGTCCCAGGCAGTGATTAGCCAGCAGAAGGAAGAGGATACCGATGGAGTTCAGAAATCCACCCAGGTATCAGGTAAAACGGTGCACATCTATCACTCCATTTGAGACAGGAGGATCACAAACTCCAGCCAAGCTTGGAAAGTAGTGAGGCTGCATCAAAATTTAAAAAATAAATAAATAAAAATACAAAGGACTGGCTGTGTAACACAGTGCAAATGTTCTTGAGTGTTTCGATTTCAATATTCAAAAAGAAAACCTTTCCAGGTAAACGCCCATCACTGGATACCAGCATTCTAAAGGCTGGTATCTGTCACATTTGATTAACTACTAGGATAAATTCTAGGGCAAATAGTATGATGAATTTAATAATAACAAAATTCAGAGTTTCAAGCAGGCCTTGTCTTACCAGATGGCTTTCCTTCAAGAGCCTGTTTATGCTCATTTTTTATAAGCGTGCAATGGCTACTAACTTCTCCCTTCACTCAGCCTGTGTTTCAGCTTGCCTGAGAAAGGGCTGAAATAAGGGATGGACTCTTCTGACACTCCCCTCCCACAGCGCACACTGAGTAAAACCCCCGAACCTGACTTCGTGTATCACAGCAATCACGACGAAGCAATGTCAATTTCTAAGTATGCGCCTGGTGCCTGAAAGGCTGCTCCAGTGGAGGACGAAGAGTTATCTGATAAGAGAGAGGCTTTAAAGTTTTCATGTCAATCACAGGAGAAAGAAAGGATGCTCTGAAAATATTTATGACAGCTGGCTCATCCACAGACTGGGGCAAATCATGTTTTGACTCAATAACTCAGAAAAATTTGTACCTGTCCACCAACTTAGCATTGCCTTCCAGCCCAAATTGAAGGAACTGTAGCTGAAAAGCTATACTTAGGACCCAGACTACTCATTTGTCACTTATATATAACTATCATGAGTTTCTTTTTACTGTGACTATAAGTGTTCACGTCTTTATGCCATTCTTTCCCAACTTGATCATAAACTCCTTCAGGGCAAGGGGCAGGCCTGATGGTTGATTTTATACCCTACACCGTCAACCTAATGCCTTGCTCTTCATTAGAGGGAGGCACAAGGTGGAAGATAAGCATCCACATCAAGCAAACGTTCTTTTCACAGTCTAGTTCAAGAGCCCATTTGTCTGTTATGACATATAGCTTGCTTTGCTGTTCATTCCCCAAGTACCTGACTGGTCAGCATTTATAGACCAATGGACAAATGAAATAATGAGCAGAAATCAATGGAATTAATATCACCAATAGTGATGAGTTGCCAACCTCAGCTTCTGCAGCCACACAGTCCTTGTTCTCTGTGAGGCTCAGCTTTCACACAGAAGATGCTTGACTGTCATAACCTTGAATAAGGACAGGACCTGAGCTGTATGTCCTTCTTGTGACCTTAAAAGAAGTGCACTAAGGAGCCCCAGAACAGTAGGCCATGGTCTGCCTTGCACATTGATACAATATTTTAAAGACTGACCTGCCAGAGTGTCTGAATGTGCACCTGAAATATTTGGGGATGTGATGATGATGATGATGATGATGATGATGATGATGATGCATGCTGGTCATGTCTGTCCCTTACCTGCCCATGTTAACCCATAGATAATAATAGAAATGTCCATTTAGAGTATTTATAGTCCAGAAACTCTGAAACTTTCTCTACCTTCAGTCTCATCTCAAATCTACCCTTCCCATGCAATAGAATTTATATATACTATAGACACATTCATTATCCTCTTTTATGGCCAAAGTCAAAAACATGATAGAAAAATCCCCAAATTCTCCTGTGGTCACATCAACCAGAATGTGGTAGAGCTAGAATTCAGTATCAGAGTTTGCTACACAAATTTTTCCCTCTGGCATGATGCTAGGAAGCAACATGGGATGGAACAAAGATGAGGGATTGGACAGCGTGTTGGCCAGCAGGTGGAGGATGCTGAAAATAGTAGCAAACAATGTGATTCAAACGCAAAGGGGCGGGACCACCATGTCTGCATTAGTGAATAACAGATGGAGAAGTGGCATATGAGACCCTGTGGGCCCTGAGCAAATACTAATTGATGTTGATGACTTCAGAAGAATAAATAAAAATTCGAAAAGACAATAGAAAGAGTTAAGCGCACAGGGGGAAAGACAGGGCCCAGCCAGAGAAGAGATACTGACGAAATCGATTAGGGTTAAGGCTGTCACACAAAGAGTTCAGAAGAATGTTCTTGCTTCAACCTCTTTTATTCTATGGCCAAACCACTGGTGTGTTCTTTAACAAGTTTCACTTGAGAATGACTGAGGATTTTCACAGGGAAATGGACTGGCTTAGATGCAAAAGTAACTCCTTGTGGGGGTCCTAATGCTGCACACTTTTCAATAATGATATTTATACGATGCAGTTGTCAAATTGGAGCATAAGGGAAAATAAAATTTTGAGGGAGTTGGAAGAAATGTAACTGGATTTCTGGGCTTCTGACTCCTGACACATGAGTAACAAAATACATATTTTATGATCTCTAAAGAGCTTACTAGACTCCAGATTCACAGACAGCACACAATAGAACAAAAGATAATTCTGGTAAGTTCAATAGCTGAGGAAGGTGATGGGTTTGCACAATCAGAACGTAATGACTGAACACCTACAACAGGCCAACCAACTTTAATAAAAATAGAACAGATAAAAATAGTTCTTCTTTGAGCAACTGACCACTATCCTTGGTAAAGATGGCCTTTGTAGTGTTTGGAGCAGATCTAATGTCCCTCAAGGAAGTTGGGTTCAATAGAGAGAGTTCCCAATGTCATATTGTTTACCTAACATTGTCTCTTTCTGCAGCAAGGTCATATTTATTTAGGGAGAGACCACCCCAAAGTCTTTAGAAGAGATGATCACTACTCCTACAACTGTACAGTGAACATATTACCTTGTCTGGTGTTTCAATATATCCATTCTTTTCAGGCATGGCAGGAAAGGGTTCAGGATGAACATCTAACCCACACTTCTCTGGTTATGATGAATCATGTGGCTACACAGAGGAAAAGAATTGGCGAGGACATAGCAGAGCCCACCCACAGAGTTTACGGATTCCTCAATACCTGAAGTCAGCACCACCTACGACATTTCCTATCAGTTATCATTTTCCCTTTTACATTCAGATACTTTGATTGGTTTTGTGTTACTGCCATCCAAACAATCTGATTGGTCAAATGCCTGAGAGGACTGTCTCAGGCAAGTGAAATGAACAGTCAAGTGTGATGTACAAAGTGGTGGAAAAGGACGTAAGACGCGCCAATATTTAAAACCTGCTACACTGTAGTAAATCCTGTTCTGTGACTCAGTTACAGGGCTTGAAGACCAGACCAATGTACTCTGAGGCCCAAGAAAGAAACAAAGTTGAACAGGATTGAATGTAACCCAATTCTTTGGGAAATTTAATGACAGAAGCATGGTCCTGGGCAACAGTAAGACATGGAATATGGGTCAGATGCTTTTTTTTTTTTTTTTTTTTTTTTTTTGAGACAGGGTCTCACTTTTGTAATTCAGGCAGGTCCCTTGCTCAGCCTTGAACTCACAGCAATCCTCCTGCCTCTGCCTCCCGAGTGCTGGGATTACAGGCATGAGCCACCATGTCCTGCACTGTGTGTGTCATCGTGGTTCTGATTACTGGTGGGCATGAGTCTCCATACCCAGCATTTTTGTGTGTGGTTATCTGGGATTGAACCTGGGCCCTTGCACTTGCAATGCAGGTGCGGAACCACTGAGCTAAATCCCCAGCCTGGAGATGCTTATTTATATATTGGTTAAAACTAAAGTGACTTCACTCAAATCAGAATCTACCAGGTCGAGCAATTTGTGGTGAGAGAATGCAATCATAAAGTTCCAGACACTACTGTAATAATTTTTTATAAATAGTTTGCTGAGAAAATATGCAGGTCTAACCTGCATTTTTAAGAGAAATAACCTTCATATTGTGATTACCACTCAAGATGGATGTGATCATATCAGGCTGAGGCCATGAAGATACCACAATATTATCACCACCAATGTAGTGATTCCTCTTGCCAACACCTAAATATATCATGATGGAGTGAATGAAGATATACACACATATCTCATCACATATCATATAAATATGATTCCATCTATTATGCAGGGGACATTCTAAAAAGAAAAGAAATTAGGAACCTGTGTCAGCCAAGCATTACTTCAAAATACCTAAGCTTCTCTCTATGGAAGTTTTAAAATGCAGTCATTTTTGATTTAGTACAGAAATGTAATCAACTAGAAGACACAGACATTTTAAGCTGCTGGAGTTTATTTTGGGAGTTTTGCAAGACAGCATTCTTCATTTCTTAAGCATGTCCTTTAGTAAGACAAAATACTGTTTCTCAGAAGTGCACACTCTTAAAGAAAATCAATGTAAATGTTATTCTACCTCTCACTTCTTTTCCCCTCTGAAACTGAGTTCTCTAAAACAAGCACAGCAAACTCCGCTTCTAAAGGTTTTGTAAGTTAAGCAATCTAAGCAAGTCGTATGCAAAAAATCTCCTTGTTGAGATACATGTTCATATCTGAACAAGATGGAACAGATAACAGAAGGGAATACAGTATAATATTTGGTGAAGAGGAGTAATTATCATTTATGAACGTGGAAGTTCAGTGTTTTCCTAAGTTGCTCAAATTGAACCTCAAATAAATATTTGAAGTTCTCCAACTAATTCAGCTACAATGAAAAATTGAATCTCATTACCCTTGGATTTACGCTGACTCTAATTTCAAAGATTACATTTACTTCAGAAAGGATGAAAAAGCATTTTTTCACTTGAAGGAAAATGGATTGAACTTCCAATAAGAAAAAATACCCATTGACTATTACAAAAAGTACTACTCTAAAACTTTACTCCGAAGAAAATTTCTAAGAAAAACGCATGAATATCTTACATGATTCAGATCAAAAACTTATAATGTGAATGTCATCCATTGAAATGATTGCTATGTATTTATAATAGCAGCACATACAGTGTTGCATACCTCACTTTAAAACTGACCCATTATATAAATTACAGTATATTATTCGTTTTACAAAATAACCCCCTCCTCTATAAATATACTCAGTAAAGGATTCATTTGGTAATGAGCTCCCCAGCGTATTCCACCTGTAATTTAATTCAATTTCCACACTCTTCTAGATACAACAATTGCCTCAAGCAAGGTAAACTTTGTTGGCAGTGCATACACACATACAG
The DNA here is from genome assembly GCA_004026965.1 of Petromus typicus. Classification (NCBI taxonomy): domain Eukaryota; kingdom Metazoa; phylum Chordata; class Mammalia; order Rodentia; family Petromuridae; genus Petromus; species Petromus typicus. The sequence goes on along the minus strand of PVIR01002483.1, from coordinate 36,485 downwards.
TGAAAAAAGTATCAGTTCAGTATGTATACGTCCACCTGTCTTCTAAAGAGCTTACTGAAATATTGTTATCAAAAGAATAGCCAATTGGCCACAGTTTTTACTATCTCCCATCTTCTTCCACAACCTCATCCATATACAGAAATGTTCACTCTGAAGCCTTGATTTCAAGCTGGGAATACAAGCAAAAACAAACTCAAAAAAAAAGAAGAAGAAGAAGACATCAAAGAATTGTTTACTTGTTTTTGCTACAAAGAGTAGAGAGAAGATTCACAATTACTAAACAACATTTCTCAAAGTGAGTAATCCTCATGGACTTAACAATATTTATTGAGTACTAATCTTATCCTAGACTCTATGCCAATTTTCTAAAAGGATATTCTGGGAGGAAACAAGAAAACTCCAAGAGGAAATATTTTTTAAATGTAAGTGTTCCTAGGTCTCAGTCTTGGAGATTCATAATAGGCGTGCTGATCTCTGAAGAGCTCCAAGAGATGTTTTAGTTTTTAAAAAACTGTTTAATTCACCAGTTATCAGACATATTTATTATGCTACTCTATTTTTCTCTTTCTAATAATATCCATTAATATCAACTAGGAAATGGGTTTTCTGAAATATTAGTTATCTTGTAGTTACATTATCATTCCCATACTTAGCAGAAGTCTGTCTGATTTCATACCAAGCCTCTTCAAATGCCCTTTCAAATACCATCATTTTTCCCTCCTCTACCAAATCCTTTCACCCATAGTGATTGGGCGGTTCTCAGCTGCTGTACATCAACACCAGATAAGAACCTCTCTGGCCTGGCTCCTGAACAGCTCCCTCTCCTCAGCCCTGCCGAGTGGTTCTATGGCCCAGGGGCAGAGATATGAATCAGGTCTATCCCACTGTAGGGATGGACACAGCAGAAAGCCCACAGTTCCAATAGGGCAAAAGAGCCACAACTGAAACTTGGATTTTGCAACTGTTACTAAAGAAGTCACTAGGATGATAGGATGGGGTTTCCAGCCCCTGGTGGCCATGTGGCTACAATGTGGGACAAAAACAATTGAAAACCAGAGCCATGGGAAAGAGAACGTGGAACTCCGTGGGTTACTGCATTGTGGAGAATAAAGATAAATAAAAAAAGAAAGGAAACTATAAAGCATATATATACATGAAGTGGGGTGGGGTGGTGGGGTGGGGTGGTAGGGTGGGTAAAAGAATGGGACAAAAATGAGAATTAAGTTGTGTCATATACTGGTACAAATTCCCATTGTTGAATGCAATCATGATGTGTATATATGATGTACCAATAAAGATTTGAATAAAAAATAAATTTAAAAACAAATTTTTTAAAAAGATCTCCTTGATTTAGCTCAGAGGTTCCAGCACCTGCCTTGCCAAGTGCAAGAGCCTGGGTTCAATCCCTGGGAAACACATACAACAATACAGGGCGTGGAGACTCACGTCCCAGCACTCAGGAGGCAGAGGCAGGAGGATTGCTGTTAGTTCAAAGCTGAGCTCAGGGCCAACATGAACTATAAAAGAGAGATCCTGTCTCAAAAAAGGAAAACAAAGAACTCCTTGGAGAACAAAATGTGAGGGAAACACTTTAAAGTGAATGTCACTATAATAGTTCAGAATTTCCTTGGGCCAGGCATCTTTGGATAATATTTTCCATTCATGTCTAAAATAAATGTTCCATGTGATAACACAAGCCAGTTTCCTTTTCCATTCATGATGGAATTTGGATGACAATTGTGAATATAATCTACATAATTAATCTGTGCTAACTCCAAATGCTAGATAATCTCAAATGTTATGTCAAGATAATTAGGATAAAAATTTGGTTCACATCCCAGGCTCTCCTCAAATTTAACAGAAATTGGGGACTTGGACAAGAAATAGAATATTGACAGTATGACACAATAGTGGCTGAAAGGGAATTATTTAATAGGAACAAAAAAACTCAATGCTGAGAAGCAGCATCAAGATCCATAAACCAAAGTTGAGATTTATCTCCGAGCCTGAGGGTCAAAATGCAGAAGTGTATTTCAAATATTCCAGCCTCTGAGTAGCATATGATACAGGCTTATACTCAAAGGGAGACAAGTCAAAGTGAAAGCTTTCAAATTATGTTAATTTTGTTCTCCATAGCATGGGAGAAAAGATAACATCCATACGGTGGCACAGGAAATGATGTAATACATCAAAAAGATCTCATGCATAAGGTCAAAGTAGGGCTGGCAAAAGGTCAACACCAAAGAATTATTGGATGATGGTGGTGGTAGAGATCACGAGGATGAGGGTGATGAAGATGGTTTTGGTGCTGGTGCTCAGAGGTTGCCACTACCGCTCTAGGTAGTCATTGGCCAGCTACCAAATGACTTTCAAGAATGCAGGTGTGAATCGAGGAGAGAAGTTTTGTGAAAACCACATGCTACCTTCAATATTAGAGAGAAGCGAATTAAAATGACAGCCTAGATCCTTATTTAGCCAAGGGGTTTCCATATCATAGTATTGTTGTTCTACAGCCAATGTAATGATGGGCTTCCATTAACTTAGTAGCTTAAAATAATTCCCAATGTTAAAATAATACTTATTCGTATATGTCTGTAATACATAATAATGATATTCGCTTTGGGGATTGGTGCATGTCCATGTTGCATCTTGGTCACTTTTACTGCCTTTCCATCACTCTTCCCTCCCCTTCTCCAGGTCCCTTCCACCTCTACAGTGTGCTTCCTTGAACAGCAAGCTTATTGTCTTACAGTTCTACAAATTAAAACTTTGACATTTATCTCTGCTGACTAAAGGCCATCTGTTAGGAGGTAGACTGTGTTGCTCTGGACACTGTAGGAGAGGACCTGTCCCCTGGATATCCCAGCTTCTAGAGGCCACCAGCATTGCTTGACCAGTGGCCATCTTCTACATCTTCAACGCCAACAGAGCTATCTCTCTCTGCTGCCCTTCCGATGTTACATGTCTCCTTTGACAACCACAAGAGACAAATCTTGGCTGTTAAGGACTTATGTGACTAGAGTAGGTCCATTGGCCAGTAAACACCCTCTCCATATTCACAGACCTTCATGGAATCCCTTGGACCATCCCTGTGCCTTCTACAGGTTTAAAGATGAAGATGTGACCATTTCAACTTTTATTTTTTCGGCACTGGAGATTGAACTCTGGACCTTGCACTCTGGAAGAAGACACTGGAACCACTAAGCTAAATCTCCAGCCTAATGTGGCCATCTTGATGGCACTCCTATTCTACATGCCACCATTATTTCACATTGGTGTCCTGTCATCTGGAATGATGTGTCACATGTCCCTACTCCCTAGGTGGAAACAAATTATATGAAGTGATATGTATAATGCTCATATGAATGTGGTAGAAGACTTTTTTTGTGAAAAATTCCTGGAATTTGATAGACACACACACACCTCTCAAGAACTGTTGCTCAGGAACTATTACTGGGGAATTAAAATTAATGATCTTAAAAGTGCCAAGTTTTAATTTCAGGACAAGAGAAAGTAGAAGTGGAGAGAGAAGAGTAAAGAATGATAACAAGATAAGACTTCTTGAGAAATGAGCAAATTTATGACAGCCTTAGAGCTTTCTACTCCCCACCTTGCCATTCACAAACATATAACGGCTCTGAAAAGAACACAAGAGCAATCATTTTCGGGTGGAAATAACATCTACCTCACACATACTTAATAGCAAAGTTTTTTATACAAAAGATATGGTTGGGAGATTTCTTCCCCGAACTCTACAACTTCATTCTACTTTCCCCAGTTTTTCTCCAGACAAAGTGACACTGTCATGTTGAACGGTCACAAGGAACAGGATATAACATGAAGAACAAAATGACTGAATACTGCTGCACGCTCTGGTCCCCATTTTCTCTCTACAAACGTGAAAACACTTTGCTTCTCAATGCTGCTCCGCCAGCTGCATCCCACATCAGCAGATTTAGCCAGAGGTGAAAATGAAAATTCTGCCCTAACAATGTACCTGATTATGTTTCTGTGTCCAAGGGGAGGAGGGATTCAGTCATGTGAACTTACAGAAGGAAAAGTGATGGTCAGGAAACAGATCATTTCTTGGCTTGTGGTTCTTCTGAAGTCAAGAACAACAAATTTGAAATATCTTAGAGTTGAAAATATCTTTTTTAAAATTCAACTCACTTTTCACTAGGGTATAATTGTCTGAAAACAGTCACACAAGTCAATGAAGTGATCAATACCTTCCTGTTTGGTCTTGGTTAATAATGAAGCATAAGGATAAATTACTATCTATTGACTATAGTTTGGGAATGTTGACAATAAAGTTTTATTTGCCTTGGACTTACCAACAAATGGGTGAATTTTTAGTTACTATTGACTTACATTAGACTGAACTATTTTTTTTCTTTTTTTGAGATAGGGTCTTGCTTTGTAGTTCAGGCTAGCCCTGAACTGTGTAGCCCAGGCCAGCCTCGAACTCACAGCAATCCTCCTGCTTATGCCTCTCAGGTGCTACAATAACAGGGATGACCCACCACACCCGGCATTGTGGTATGTGGTATTGGAGATTGAACTCAGGACCTTGCGCTTGCCAGGCAGATGCCAGAACCACTGAGATAAATCCCCAGCCTTAAACTTAACTCATTTTGTATTTTAAAATAGCTCCTCCTCTGTATTGAAGAACATATATATATATATATATATATATATATATATATATATATATATCGCGCACACACACACACACACACACACACACACACATATACACAAATAAACAGACCTCTGAATTTTCTTGTAGAGAACCATCTATGGAATATGTGATGTTATCATTTTATGCATACTTAAAAGCATGCACAATACCATCATTTCTACAAGACTTCCAATAAAACAAGACTAAATATCTGTGGAACACCCCTGTTATTTCAATTAAACTGCAATGAGTTAGCCCATGTTTAAAGCCATGGGTAATACAACATTTATTGAATTACTTGTAAGCTAGCAGCTCAAATCTAAGAAAACCTTTCAAGGATTATTATATCATCCATCGATAATTCCCTACAGAAAAAGAAAGTATTAATCAACAAATAAAGGAAGTTTTATTTTCAATAGATTAACCAAGAAGATTAAATTGTTGATCATCAATACCTCAAACTACTTTTTTATCAGCTTGCCCATAGTTTCTGGTGAATAGTCACCCTTATCCCCTCACAGGAGCCAATTCTGAATTGATAGGCACAGGCACATACACTCGCCATCAAATATAAGGCAAAAGGGAAATCGTATTCGGACACGAATCTCAGCAGCAGATGAAGCTTAGTGCCCCTGCTCAGAGGTCTGCGCAATGAGTCCTTCCCTGAAGGATGGCAGAGAAATAAAACAGCTGGGCTCTCTGCTTATCATCATGTAGTGAGAGTTCCCAGGAAGCATCAAACAGAACATGAATGATGGACATGTCACCAAATTACATCTAGAAAGTTTTCATGACAACTGTCCCCAGTGAGTGGATGTGTCTACATTCAGGAAAACATTGAGTACAACAACCTTTGGGTATCATTCCGAGTGGACTTTGTCATGGACAACCTGGTGACTTTTATACAAAATATCTGTGCCTAATAAGCATCTCTTATATGAAAGTAAAAATTATTTTGTGCATTACATAAACTGTATTTAATGGAGGAATGAAAGTTACCACTTAAAGACGATTTTACTTGTTAGTGACTTACCTAGTGCTTGCATGGAGTAAATCTAGATTTTCATACATTAATATGAGTGGTAAGACTGACACCTTTCTTTTATTTCAAAACCCCTTCATTTGAAACCTAAATACGCATGAGAAGAGAAAACAACCCAACTCAGATACTACGACCTGTCTCCATAAAACCTTAGATATAATTAGCCTTGTGGCCAAGCCTAAAGTCTTAAAATTCTCCAACCAGAACATGCAGTGGAACAGCTGGTGAACGGTGGCACAGATGTGACTTTGGGTGGGTCTGGGTTCAAATCCCAGTGTCCTATTGCTCACCCCTGGGAATTTATCTTGCTCAATCTCCGTCTCCTCACTGACTACAGGGAAGAAATGACTGTCCCTACTGCTATCAAATGCCGGTAGAATGTACAATACTGCTCTCCATGGAACACATTCTCCAAAAAATGTTTTTGTTAACATGTAGCATGTCTGTAAATTATACATTTTAAATTTTATTATAAATTTTATGCTCAAGTTTTGATAATATGAGCGGGAGCCACAGTATTTGTTGGGTGCATTACAGTTCAACATGCCACTTCCTGAATAAATATTTCCCAGAAGCTATTGCAGTTAAATGAGCCAATATGGGGTAAGAAAGAAGTTTTAAAGTGATGAATCACTAAAGTCTTCAGGCACGTGATTACTGTAGCTCAGACAGTCCATCTTGAGTGATATAGGTTATTGCTTGACTTCCAAACCAAGAATACAGAGTATGCTTATTCAAACCTGAGTTTCATTGGGGGTCCCAGGTTAAAGAGGAAATGTCTTTTTCTAAGCACTGTGTTTTCAGGAAATAGAGACTGCCATCTTCTATATCAACAGGATGGAGATTTATAAAATAATTTTAATAATGTTTCTTATCATAGCACTGATTTGTTGTTCCTATCATGAATATATAAAAATAATATAACCATGAACAGAACCTACACGTATACACATAAATCAGATACAAGAAATTAATCAAACAAAAATGTTTCTTGGAAGATGGTTGAACACTATCCTAAGTACCTGCAACAACTGAAACTACGAGAAACATAGAAAATGTTAAGAGAGAACATGATATCCGTACTACCAACAACTTCAGTGGCTCTTCCTGTGTGAGCTGGGACTAGAGAAGCGGGCAGAGTGGGAGGCTGGGAGGAAAGGAGTGAGTTGCGGACAGATACATAATGGGAAGCTTATCCGCGCAGTTCAGTTTCCTTAGAATTTCAAAAGAAAATGCCTACCTTTGTGTCTCAGCGTGGCCAGGAGAGATAGCTGTACTTTGGGGGGCAGCTCTATCCATTCCACTGTTGTCTCACCCCTCCCGAAGAATGCACTCACCCCTTTAGTAACTGGAAATGTTCCCAAGATGTATATAATTTCATGGATGGAAGAACACCAATTTCACAGAACTTAAACGGCACAACTATGTAGTGCTTAAATTATGCAAAAACAAGGTGCATTGTGGGGGTGAGGGAGGGTTGGGGATAGCATCCTTGGGGGTGCTGCCATCTGTGTGCAAGCTGATGGCCCTCGGGTCTTCTGGAAGCATCCACACAGCAAAAGAGAAGGGGAGAGGAGAGAAATAATGCCAGGCAGGTGTGTACAGTGCCATGGGGGAGAGGAGACTCGCACAGTTGTGAAGGGCCACGATCGCTGCTTACTCTGGGGTCAGACCTGTGTGAGTGACCAGGAGATCTGAATGGTGCAAATCAGCCTAATTATATCCTGGGGCTTCGTTTCTTCTACTCTCTTCACTTATTACTTGGAAGGAAAGGCCGCCCCTACTGCCCTAGCTGTGGGGTTTAAATGTCATCTGAGCACAAACATTGCCACATGATGTTTTTTTCAAGGACTATTTTTATAAGATGTGATACTGTTTTGTTTTGGTTTTTTTTTCCAAAAAGGAGACAGAACCTATTTCTCCAAGTTGGAATCAACCTAAGCATCTAAAAAGAGAGAAGAAGGGTTAAGCCAAAATAAACTAGGAGCCGGGCATGGTGGCTCACGCCTGTAATCCCAGCACTCAGGAGGCAGTGGCAGGAGGATTGCTATGATGTGAGTTTGAGGCTGAGCTCAGGGCCAGCCTGAACCACAAAGCGAGACCCTGTCTCAAAAAACCTTAAAAAAAATAAGCTAGTAAACATTCATGTAGTGGAAGGAGACACAAAGCCATTAAAAATAGTGCTTTTAAAAACAAATTATTGAAGTAGGAAATGCTGTTGCAATGTAATGAAAACATGCTATGGAAAATTCTGGGTCAGGACCCTAAGTGCTTGAGGGGGAAATAGAGGAAAAATATAAAACGTTTAAAGTTGTTCTTCTTGAGTAGTGAAACCAACTAATGTTTATACGCTTTTCTAAATTGTAAAATATTCTGCAGTGGGCATGAGTACTGACTGCAGAATTAGCAAATAATGCCTGTGCTGGCTGTGGGTGCTGTTCTGAAAAGGAAGTGTCACTTCTTTTCATGCATTTGCTCAACGTTGCTTTTGTGTTCCTCCTGGCATGTGGAGCGTTGCACCTTTTGATCAATAACTCCCCATCCTCTTGCCTCACCACAACCCCTGCTAACCAGCTTTCTACTCTCTGCGTGCAGTATTTATCTTTTGGGGTCTGGTTTACATGACGTAAGCATGACATCTTCTGTATCCACCCACATTATTTCTGACAACAGAATCCCTCTTGTACATCTGAATAGTGTGCATTAGATTGTACATGCACTCTGAAAGTACACAACGACTTCACAAGCATACTATCATTCAAACAATCTTAAAATCTTATGGAAGTAAGATAGCAGATCTGAAGTTGTAATTAAAAGAAAGATGATATCTTGCAAATAGGATGATCTGTATCCTGTCTTTAAGTTTTGTGAGCCAGTCACAAGAGTAGCAAAGAATACATTTAACAGGGCCACAGACGGAGACACCCTACACTTACTTAAAATATCTTTAAGTATGTGATGGAGGCTGGGTGGTAAAAGAAATGACAAATTCTTAAATTGTGACTCTCACCCAAAACTTTTTAGTCATCATACAACTTAGGCAAGTTACCCACTATTTCTCAGACCTAATTTTCCTCTTTATAAAATAATAATACAACCTGGCACACAAGTTCATTTGAAGAGTACCCTATGTGAAATCAAGAATTGTATCAAATGTGTCCAGTACATATTAATATGCACAGAAATCATACTAGCTTCTGTGCACAAAGCATTTCTCAAAGGACAAAGGAAATTATTGGAAGAGAAATGACGCCCTAAGGAATTTTCCTTTACTCTAGCCTTCCATGTTGCAATTACTCTGCTGGCCAGTTAATGTTAATTCTTTCCAGGGGGTTTAGCCAGCATGTGCAGTTTAAGATGATCTTTAATTTCTTCTTCCAGGACCCCTGCCCAGTTTGGAGGACACTGATGAAGCAGCTAGCCTCCTACTCCCACGGCTCTCCCCAAGCTCCCCCACAGGGCAGCCTGGCTTCCTTTTCAAGGACGGAAGGATGCTGCTCTAGAAGTAATTGATAGCTCCATGCCTCCTTCCACAGCAGCAATTTCTAAGATGGCACAAGCTGATGATGTTTGCAAGACTAAAGTTCAAGGGGTTGGCCGTGGCCAGCCATTGATTGCATCTCGATATTTCCTCTCCTCTGATACTTAAAGTGAGAGCAAAGATGAAAATGTCCGGCCCTCGATGGCTGCTCGGGAAAAAATTACAAAATCAAAAACTATATAAAAGCATACCTGTTTTCCTTTTTAGCTAATTAAAACAGCTCGGCAGCGGGAAGGGTTTTCTTTATCATACACTGCCATCTTCTGGTGACAGAAGCCTGTGCACCAACAGCCTGCTGGTGACATGCTTGAGATGACTAATGAACATATGCACGCACAGGTGTGTTTAAAATCGGGTCCTAAAGTCCAACTGTAAAAACATGCCAATAGCCCTGAAAACCATAAGGAAATTCAATTATTTTCTTTGTCACTATGCTTCCGGTACAACAAGTGGAAAGCAGACAGAATAATGAAGTGTTCAGAGAGCAGTGGTCGTTGTCTTCCTGGCAACCTGGCAGAGGTGGGTGGCACAGGGATAAAAAGGCACCTGCTGCTCAACAAGTGCTGTGACATATGTCACCTTGTTTCATTCCTGCCATCATGTCCTAAAAGGGAAAGTGGTACTTCCATTTGCTTGAGCCTTCCAAGCCATATAACCTGTCCTGTCCCATTCTACTGATGGGTGCAAGGCGGAAGGGCGTGCAGATGTGCCCCTCAAAAAGCCCTAACCCAGTCTGTGTCTCACCATGTCACATTCTTTGTTCTTCATGGACCAGAGAGTAACAGTCTGGTGTGATCTATGGTGGCTCCACATGTAATAATATGCATAGAGCACATTTACATGCACATAGATACACTGTACATGAATGTGTCCATACATACATGTGTGTGCATATGTATGACTTCTTTTATGATAAGCCATTTGAAAGTAAGTTCCACTTACATCAACTACAAATACTTTAGCATATGTAACCTAATCAGGACGGTCTTCTGCATAACTACAATTCTACTGTCAAACCTAAGAAAATTATGTTTATTTCAAAACTATAGCTAATGCCCCATCCGGCATATTTCAATATGTCACTGGCCATAGAGACCCTTTGACTAATTAATCTTTGCATTCCATTGGATGGCATTCCCTTTGTCTCTGAATTTAGGAAGGCATTCCCTTGGTGAATGGTTTTCATTTGACATTTTAAGGTGAGTACTATGAGAGACGTCCAAGGATAAACAATCATTTGCTAGTTAAATTTTGGGTCATGAAATCAGCAAATATTATGTTGAAACAGAATGTGCAGGGCCATGCACTCCCGTTCTGCTCTGAAGAGAGCAGTATGTTGATGGAGGAGCATCCCCCACTCCTCACCCTTCATCCTTCACCTTTCACCTCTCACCCCTGACCCTTCACCTTTAACCCAGCTATTCAGAGATTCCTGAGTGCTGCTTGTCAAACAAGATGATGATGAGATCTAGCCGGCCTCTGTAGTTGGATTGAACTTCTTTGTTCTCTTGTATTTTCTTCGGCTTCCTTTATTTTCTTCTCTTTGCCTGTACTTTGTTTTACATCTTTTGTTAAAAATTGGAAAATGATATCTGAGATACTAACAAATCCTCTAGGGATGGTAGCATTGTCCTACATCAGTCACTCTCAGCTGGGAGAGATTTTATTCTCTCTCTGGTAGCATGGTATTTATTTTCTGGTTGTCAGAAGGGAGGAAGGGTAGCTAGAGGCACTAGTGAGAGGAGGCCAGCTCTGCTGTTCAGGACACTACAATGCACCAGACAGTCCTACAGGCCAAAACCATCTAGTTCAAAATGTTACTAGTTCCAAGGCTGGGTGATCCCATTCTATATAACCACAGAATCATTGCAAAAAACATGAATTCTACATCTGTTAAGCATAATTAATACTAAATTTCTAACCTTCCTTTTCCATAAAACAAAATGCATTTTCCAACCCTTGTAATTCCCTCAAAGGAGTGGTCGGTTACAAAGTCTGACTACAAAGCAGTTGCAGTGTGTACACAGCTCTATGTCTCTCCAGGCTAGCTCAGAAATCTCCACCCCAGCACTTGATTCCTCCTGAGGAAGAAGAGCTGGACACATTAGCAGCTGAGAATGTACATGGGAAGCATAGTGCTACCGGGTGGAATTGTTTGCTACTCACTGTACTTTTTGGTACACAGGGTACAATTTACAGGTAGCACATCCACAGTCACATCACAAACATCTCACTATCACCTAAGAAGACCTTCAAAAGGGTCGTAATATTATACTCTTGGAGGCAAAACAAACCACATCTAGAAAATAAAAACTAACAAACAATCCTCTAGTTCTCTTTGGGAGAATTCTTTTTTCTTTCTTTCTTTCTTTCTTTCTTTTTTTTGAGACAACTTCATTGGAAGAAGTAAGTCCAAAAAAAAAGAGATTAGTATTAAAATTTTGCCTTAAGGAACACACTTCACTTTCTCCAAATATAATCCTGGTGAACATCACCAACAATTTAGTAAAATGCTCACTGAATTGATCCACAAATAGCTCACTTATCTTTGGAACAACTTAACCAAGCAGAAAAGACAGCAATTATCTCCCCCTTACAAGAGTGAGACCTGAATTATAAAGAGTGAGGAATGTTTATGATTCCAGTTATCAGATAAAAAGTGAGCATTTAACTCATTGGACCAAGAGTTTTTACACTTATTGGTAAAAGGAATTCACTTTTAGGGTTTCTGAGTACCTGTGTGGGGAACACCTGTGATCAGGTATATTGTCTGATGTTTTGTTTTTGTCTTTTACTAATGGGTTAGATTCCTAACAGCTGCTATTTTAATTATTCTTCTCTATTTTCTCCATGGTAGAGACAGAAAGTTTCTGTATATGTTCCTTCTTCAGGAGACAAGGGTAACATGACTGACTGATCACAGAACTATTTTTGCAAAATCTGGTTATACCTCTGATGCTGCCTTTTTTCTCAACTTTTATATTTTATGAGTATGTGTGATCACATTCCCCATGGGTAGTTGGCATATCTATATAACACATCTCTATTTTTTCAGCCCCTTCTTCCTTCCTTACCCCTCTATCTCTTAGTCTCTCTCCCAGTTGCACAAGATCTATCACACTATTTCCTATTACAGCACCTCTTTGATTTTACTCTTTGCTTGTATTTTCCATATCTCATATAAGAGAAACCATGTACTTAACCTTGTGTTTGGTTTATTTCTATTAACATTTTAGTCTTGAGATGCATGTATTTTCCTACAAATAGCTCAGATTTGTTCTTCTTTGTATCAAAGTAGTATTCTGTTATGTGTAAGTGCAATTTTTATCCATTCTCCTATTGATGAACATATAGTTTATTTCCAACATTTAACTGCTATGAATTATGCTAATCCTCCTTAACACAGTTTCCCAGTAACTACCAATTCATAAAATTTTAATACCTAAATAAACAGCAAAAATTTTTAACCAAGATGGAATTTAAAAATAAAGAAACTTAAAGTTTTCCATGAACTATATTGAGTTATTGGGGCCCAATTAAAATACAAAGCTTCATTAGCATTTATAAGGGAATAATTTTGAATAAAATTGATTAAATTTATGCTCACTATGGTAGCTGGAACAGTAGAAGGCATGCTGTGTGTGTTTCGATCAGGCAGCATTCTATACTATGAAACTGACTGGTTTCCAAAGTTAGGTGGCCCTCTCCTATACTTTCTGGCTTATAAAAAGGAAATCTAAAGATTTTATCGTACCCACAACAGTTGCTCCTAGCCAATGAGATCTCTACTGCCGATACCTAATAAACTTAACTTGGACATCGAGAAAATAAAGAGACCATCCAAGCCAATGTTTGTGAGTTCAGAGTAGAACTCAAAACACATCATCAACTAAAAGATAGAGAAAATGCAAAGAGACAGAGGGTACTAGCAGTAATAGTTACAAGTTTATCACAGGTGCATTGTACACACAGCTCCATGCTGATCACTATCCTCTCTTCATTCTCAGCCTCCTTCAAATGTAGCTACCTTGAGACCCTCACCTTAGAGACAAGGCAGCCTAGGTCAGGAAGACCACGTTTATGAGTGCTGAGTACCACACTGTTGCGAAGTGGCAGACCTGGGATGAAGTCCGTCCTATTCCAAGGTGTAAATTTATCCACCTCTCTTACTTCTTAGGCAGATCAAACAAAAATACTGCTTTCATAAACCACTCACATTACATAAAGCTCAGACAAACAGCGAAGTAAATAACTATGGCTTTAGGAAGAGGATTCTGGTATTTGTTTAGCATCTCTCTGATGAAGTGACAGTTGACAGAACTTGAAGCAGAAAGGGAGGGGACTCATATTGGCAAACATTGAATCCTTGCCTTCAAAGACCATGCTTGTGTCCTCTTATAAGATGCGGTGGTTATACTGAAACTGGATCCACTGTTTGGGTAAGCATTTTACATTTCTGAGCAAAGCAGATGCTCAGAAAATGGTAGTGCTGGTGCAGTGCATTTGAACTCAGCACAACACAATGATGAAACTCCAAAGACAAGTACTATGTAAATGCTTGCCCAGCAACAGCAGACCACTGCGGTTGCTACATCCTTAAGAAATGACCAGAACGTGATGAGGGGTAGCACTGTGGAAACTGACCACATTCAGGGAGAGAACCTGATACCAAGAAGCAAATCAATGTAATGACATCTCCTACAGTGAACACGGACAATTTGCCCCTGAATATCTCCAGCACAAGAGAAGTTTCTCACCTTCAGCTCATTCATACTATCAACTTCACCATGTTAGCCTCATCTAAGGGGTCACCTTTATAACAATTAGTTTATTATACTTCCTTAAATCGATTCTTTGTACACTTCAACAAACTTCAAAACACTATTTTGTATTATTATCAAACTGACAAGTAGTCTAATTTGCCATACATAGAGTTCATCGGACTAAATGGGTTGAAAAAAAAAGAGTGATGTTTTTCAGTTTTTAGATTCCAGTTGGATACTTTGTCTGGTACAAGCTCCTCTCTCCCAAAGATTATCAAGCGTTAGAGAGAAGTTAGGGACATATTAGCCACCCAGAGAGCCATTCTCCTTGTCATCTACAAGACAAGTGTCACAGTGTTAGCATGCAGGCAGTTGGACCCCCGGCTCTGAGATCTGCAAGGCTTAAAGGTTCCCTACATCCCTTCAGCCTGTCATGTGTCTTAGTCATGTTTCCCAAAAAAAGCCCATAATTAAGAAAAATCTAATATACAATTTATTCAGAAGATAAACATTCTTATTATTGGAAAACCACTACAGAGATCCTCTCCAAACTTTGGTTTCTCTGTATTTTATTTATTTGTATTTCTGGTTTACTTAGCATTGGCAAAACATTTATACATGTGCACATATATCATGCAGAAGATGATTACTGGAAATGTGTACATTCCGAGCTGGCTAAGTTGAACTAGCAAACACATGCATTATCCTACTTATAAAATGACAGGCTTTGCTTAGTTCATAAGTAAAAAGTAGACAAATGAACTTGTAAAGCAGGTGAGGCACAGACTGAGCTGGGTTCCAAGCTTAAAGTGTAGATCAAGTTTTAAAGCATTGGTACCAATATGTATGTGTGTATACATAAAATCTCATACACACACTTTATCTTTATAAAGTAAAACATTTTGAACAGAAGAGTTAAATAAAATGTACTGTCATGATTAAATCCATCAGTTTCTTCTTAATTTTTCAGCATTGCTACCAGCAAAGTAACATTACCATAGAGCCTAGTGCTAACTTTGAAATGGGCAGTGCTGGATTAGATGTTCTCTTTGATTCCTCACTTATGAGTCAAGCCTAGTAATACATAGTAATTCTTCCCTACAATTTCAATAGCCTATGAAAAGAAGCACTTAAATTTTATGGGGTAAAAGTCCCTGGTAGAAATATTTTTTAAAAAATCTCCACCACCTCTTTCAATCTCTTTCTCTATTAATAACCATTGTAATGATGTCAGAAGATTAAGGGCTTACTATCTTTAAAGTTAGAAAAGAGAAAGATTTCACGGCTCATATGTCCATGGATAAAGCCATCCAACTTTGGAGCCGTCCAACCTCATTTCCTAATCAAAGATATACTTTTAATGAGATCTTATCTTTGATTGAAAATGTAAGGCTGTAATGAACTTCTGGGCCATTACTCCGCTTTGGCCTTAATTTTTTATTTAATTCCACCTCCCTGATGTTTCTAATATGTACTTTCTAATTTACAGTGGATATTTAAAACTCTCTTTTTTATATCTTTTGATGTAGGTAGTCTTTTGGGGTCCAACAAGTTCATTTCAAACTTAGAGTGATTAATATATAGATTTCTGATTTCCATAGAAACACACATCTATCTACATCTCTACATACGCTTGTATGTGTACAGGTATTACAGTCATGTATGAAAACTGGCCCTTAAATGGAGTTAAGTGTGTTAGCCACAAGTAAATTGTGTAAGTGGTGATAGTAGCTAAAGTCTATAGTCTCTGGGGTTGGGTCAATCTCTGTACAAATCATAACTTGGCCACCAATCATGATATGAGTTTGGAAATGTTCACTTAATATTTCCAGAATTTTATCTCATATCTGTAAAAAATGACTATTTTTAAACAGACAGCAATGAACTGGATCATGAAGCAGTGAGCAAATGGCCTTGTAAGTAAAAAATATATATACTGTGCAAAAATAGTGCTCATTCTTTTTGAAATTTTTTTTTTATCTAGAAAAGGATCCAGGCCTTCACATCCTCATGAGCATGATCCCCATTCAGCCCCTTTCTACTCAAATTATGGGTTGTTCTAAATATCTCCTTCATCTTAACTTTAAAGTGTGCCTCTTGGGAGAGAGAACCCACTTGTGGCAGGCCATTACTATAAAGCAGAAAGCTCCCAAGAATTCTGCAATCTATAGGTGGGAAGGATGTTATTCAAGTCATTGCAAGCGTACCTTTGGGATCATAGAGGGCATTCTCAGAACTGCCAGAAACTACAATTCTCACTTTCTAGCCTACTGTTCTTAAGTCCACCTGTGCCACCAATAGGCCTCTCGTTTACTTTCAAGGACATTTACGACTTGAATCGAACAGGGTGTGTGTGTGTGTGTGTGTGTGTGTGTGTGTGTGTGTGTGTGTGTGTTTGTCTCATCCCTCAAACATTTCTGAGTGATTGATACATTTAGATTTGTGTGAGATACGGGTGACCAAGAACAGGAACAGAGAGTGAACGTGAAGGACAGAGTCAGAATGGAGATTGGATTAGGAGACAGAAACCTTAAAGAGAGAGGCCAGGGTATTTGAGAGATGGGCAAGGATCTGAAAATTCTGAGTCCGGCTAATATATATATATTTCCCTAATTGACTCCATTCTGACACTAGTGATAGGCACTGTGGCTTGTTTTAGGGTTGCTTCTTTTCCTCTATAATCTATGTGGCTGATGATGAACTGCATTTGTCTCACTACTCTGGGAATGGAGTAGAGTTTTTTGTCCTGGCTAATCAACATACTGTGTCCCTTCGGCCGCAGTCTAGATGGTGGGTCAGTTGATGGGATTAGCTAGGGGTATATGACCTGTAGCAACAAAGAAGAGTACATTTAAGAAGTTGCCTAATGAGATTATGACAAAAAAGAAAGAAAACAACGTTTATGTATATAGGGACTGGGGTGGTAGGGTGGGTAGAGCTATGGAAAAAATATGAGAATTAAGTTATGTCATATACTGGTACAAATTCTCATTGTTGATTGCAATCATGATGTGTATATGTAATGTACCAATAAAGATTTTAATTAAAGGGCTGGGGATTTAGCTCAGTGGTTCAGGCGCCTGTCTTGCAAGCGCAAGGACCCGGGTTCGATCCCCGGTAACCACATAAAATACTGGGCATGGAGACTCATGCCCAGCAGCAACCAGTACCATACACCACAGTGCCGGGTGTGGTGGCTCACGCCTGTAATCCCAGCACTAGGGAGGCACAGGCAGGAGGATTGCTGTGATGTGAGTTTGAGGCTGAGCTCAGGGCCAGCCTGAACCACAAAGCAAGACCCTGTCTCAAAAAAAAAAAAAAAAAAGATTTTAATTGAAAAAAAGAAGTTGCCTTCCTATAGATTGTTTGGAAAAAGAAACTCTCTTTCAACCCTAGAATGTAAGTTGCAGAAGGATATCATGAAGGCAAGGGCAGCACTAGTATAATCCTTCTCACTGCTTCCCAGGGCAAGCCAAATCTAAGAAGTGAGGAAAAGCAGTCACAGAAAAGAAGGCAAAGATTTCTGAGGGTCTTTGGAAGGACCAGGGCCCAGTAATACCTGCGTCTATAAACTAATTTTATCCCAGGTTGAGATGTGTTCACATGAAACCAAATTACTTGCTGCTTTTTCTTTCATTCCTTTCCTTCCTTTCTTTTCATCTTTTCCTCTTTTCCAACAATAGCCTATACTTTTTCTATTTTACAAAACAATTCTAGTTACATAATCTCATACCTGATGTCTGTTTTTCCAATGACTAAGCTCTCTGGTGGCAGCTACTGAGAAAGTATATTGAAATTACCTAGTATATTCAATGATTTAAAAATAGGAACCAAATCAAAGAATAGTATATCCCTCTCTCTAGCGCTGCCTTGGGGTAGGTGAGAGGGACCTAGGAAATGGGTAGCAGTAATTACTAATCTCGTTTGATGTTAAATGTCATTAAAATTTAGGGGTAAATGTTGGGTACCATCACCAATTGCAAATAATGTCAATATCGCTGGTAAAAGAGACAAGAAAACATATGAAGAAGCCATTTAAAGCCAACTATTTGTCATACCTGCATCAGTTATCATCAAACATACCTAGAAATTGCAAAAATTCAAAGACAGTTTTCTTTATGAAAAGATAATATTAATGTTAAATGGCACCCAGTTATTTAATAAACTTTTACAATTATTAAAACACTCAAGTGAGCCAAGTGGTCTGATTCATTCGGAGTAGTATCTATAAGCAAAGAGAAAGGAAACACTAAGTCATTCTTTGGTAATTCTATCAAAATACACTTCTGATAGTATACATAGCTGTCCCCAAAGTAGAGGCCAAAACTAATCTTATTTAAATGAGCTGTTACATTTCAAGAACCATAAGTAGTTGCTTTACTTCATGAATACCAATAGGTCTGCAGACTACTACCTGACAGATACTGCTGCGCAGTCCAGTGATGGGGACTGGCAGGACAGACCCTACATCGTGGCACTACTCATTATTTTTAAATTTCTGAACAAGTTGCAAGTTCTGACAGATCTCATTTCAGCAAAGACAAAGACCTCTGTGTCTGGGCAACTTTCTGGCTCAGAATCCAGGATTGATATGTAGTCCACAGAGTCAATCAGGTCACATTTTTGTGAAATCTGTTTTCCCTTTTTGTTTTCATCAAAATAAGACAAGGGCTTCTCTCTAGAGTTGGCTTGAAAGGGTCTGGTATCCTTTTCATACGCCTGACACTTTGCTAATACTTCACTTTAGATATTGAGTATAGATTACAACATCTTGTTTGGAAGTTTCTTTATTTATGAACTTGTTTTTCAACCAGAACATCATTCTTTATCATAATCTCCATTGAATGTGGCTACAAAGAAACATGCACTGGTTAATTCATATTTGCCGGACAGTGGACTGGAAATTTAGATATATTACTGGTAAAAATTCTCAATGGCATTGATAAGTCAGTGATACTGTCATCCTCTCTGCAGATGACATCTGAGACATAGAAAAGTTAATAAAATGTCACAAAATCAGTCTCAGCTCAGTGCTACATGGCTTCTAACTAACTTTTTCCATCTCCGCTAACTCTCCACTTGACAAATTAAAGGACTGTTTGGATATCAACAAACATAAATATTTGTTTTCCATGAACATTGTATACTCAGTCATAATCAGAAACACATGCTTTCTTATGAGTATACTTTTATCCAACATTTACTCTTAGTGTGTCTATGATCCTTTAACGCAAGTACATTCTTTATTTACTTTTTTTCACTTCTTTTTTAAGTTCTGCAGTTCTAGGAATGAAACCCAGTGCCTCATACATGCTAGACAACCACTCTGCCTCTCAGCTCCATTTCCACTTCTTTTTTAATTTTCATTTTTACACAGAGTCTCATTAACTTGCTCAGGTTAGCTTCCAACTTTTAATTCTCCTGTAGCTGGGATTACAGGTGTGTGACACTGAGCAAAGTATATTCATCATTTGAAGAACTGCATAATATTCCATCACGCTCTCTACTCAGGAAAATATGCCATTCTTTCCAACTGAACATTTAGTGTATTGACAACATTTGGACATTGCAACTAAAAGGCGAGTGATACCTGGGCTCATGGGGCCTTTCTTTCTATCAAACTAGAACAAATTACAGAAATATGACCACATCCAATGAGTAGTTATTCATAGGTAAGGATATTCCATTTTCAAATGATTTTTCACCAAATTATAATACTACCTAGAAAGCAAAAGAGGGTCAGTTTCATGGCAACTTGAAAAATAGAAGAAGTGATTGGTTTTTTTTTTTACATGAATGTGGCCAATTTAATAGGAAGAGCATGAGTTAGGTCATAGGATTAATTTGCATTTCCATAAAGCTGTCACAGAAAGGTGTCCAGTGTGTGTTGAATTTGTTTTCCTTTCCCTCGGATCAATTTTCTCTTAGGACCTTAGCACTTATATTTTTAAGATTTTCCATGGAAGCATTCTTATAATAGAGGAAAAAGCTGTAGTTGTAAATCAGTGGGTTGATTCTCTATATATCATGTGTGCCAATTACTTAATGGAACGTGGCTGAAAAAAGCTATCTGCCACCCTGGCTCAGTCAGACCCTGCTTGCCTGCCTTGTGGTGAACATTCGCTACCAACCTGAACATTTTGGGCTTAGCCAGAAATCAGAAGCTGTTGACCTTGTGACCTCCTCTGTTCTAAAGGATCTGTCTTCCCAGAACTCTTTCGTTTAAAAGAAAATAAGACATTTATTAAGAGTATAGATCCTAAATTCTCACCATACACAGATACCCAAAGAAATCAGTAACTATGTGAGGTGACGATGCAGGGTAACTATCTTAAGTGTGAGGTGTGAGGTATATATGTCTTAGCTCTCCATCTTTTGAATTGCATATGGGGCATCTGGCTTTGTTTCATATATGAGTTGTCAAATTCTTTGCCAGGATAGACAGACAAACAGAGAGACAGACTTTGGTAATGATTTCACAACACACATGAATATCACAACATGAAGTTTGTACCTTAAACATACATGATTCTTACTTGTCAGTTTTACTTTCTTAAAGCTAAAAAACAAAGAAAATATGAAAACATTTTAAGTGATCCACAAAACCTGACAGCTTTTAGTTTAAAAGACAGTGCACGTTTTATGACTTTATGCGAAATGAAGTGCTGACCTACCACTGGCCAAAAGGGAGTAAACTGACGGATATTCATTGTGAGAAGTGCACAATTCATGTATGCATATCTGTGTGCATGGTGCACACACACACACACACACACACACACACACACACACACACACACACACACATTCACATTTTCCCCAACCCACTGCTACCTAAGTTCCTTTGCTATTGCATCAGTTCCATCAAAAATAACCTGGGAAACCTAGATGGATGGTATAATACTGGAGTTTTCTGACCTTGATCAACAGAAGAAAAATTTCAGCTGAACTGTGCAAAAGTGCTGGGACAACATAAATCCCATCTGGACAGGGCATGTTTTCTATCTAAAATGTGAAGTCACCCAATCATATAGCCAGCACTGCGATAATAAAACGTACCAACTGGAGAGAAAGAAAAATTAATTAATGTTCATGCCACTCATCACCAAAAAAAAGCCACTGGGCATTTTTTTCTTTTGAAACGAAGAGATGACAGAATCATCTTCGAAAAATAGCTCTGCAGTTAATTAAGCATTTCCTAAATACATTTTAATTCAGACTTTAAAGAGAGAAGAATCATTGAAAATTACAAAAAGAATAGACTTGCTTCTCTCAAAGTAAATGACAAATGAAAATAATAGCTATAATTAATGATATTAAAATGTAAGCAACACAGCCCCAGTTAATACAAAATTGGAAAGAGATGACAAGACATGCTTTTAAAAATTAAGGGATCAAACCATAAAGCTACTTATCTGAAGCTGAAGCAAGGTAAATCATCACAATGAAGTTATCAGTAGGATGGTTCTCAAGAGCAGAGGCAAGGTTGTCTACCACTGTCTGATACAAGATTTTATAAGTTGGTTGTAAGTCATGTATCAGCCCGATAAGACCAGTGATTTGACAAGCTGAAAATCTATAATATAACCAGAGAGATAGGCACGCTCAAAAGAAGAGAAGCATAAATATCTGCCTTCTCTTCAGCTTTGGAATTAAATATGTCACATGCACTTTGTCTCTCACGCCTCACCTGGGGCAGGCATTACTAATCAATCTAGCATACACTTCACCACCTCAGACTCCTCAACGGCTTATACATCCTATGTGGCAACTACCAAGCTGAGTGAACACCAGACATCCAATCTATTTCCGATTCTCTCTGGACATTCACTCAGACTGGCAGGCGCCTGTAGGACACACAAAACCCTGGGTTATACCTGAGGACTGCTACTTAGTTCATGTTTTATTATTCACTTTGCTATTGACTTAAGTGATCCTAGATAAACCTTCTCTGAGCTCATCACTGACAAATGGAAACAAAGTTTAAAACAAAAAAGAAGAAGAAAGGAGGAAAGTAAATGTATGGGTAATCCTAAGGCAGCTCAGACTTTCTGAGGGTAAAGCTTGGATCTACCTAGAATGTTTTCAATGCCCGAAGGAGGACAGCTCTTTGAATCCCAGGGTGATGTCAGAAGTATCCTATCATCTCCATGGAAAGTTAAGCATTTGAGAGTTTAGGTAAGTAGGAAGTGGTGAATCTGGGGTTGAAACTAGGCTTTTGAGCATCCCCAGATAAAGCTCTGAGCCGCTCTGCTACCCCTGGGGCTCTTTGGATCAGCTTCCCAAAGCCAGCTTCAAGGCTAGCTGGAGGGTGGATCAGACAAATGGCCTGAGCTACTGCTTTGCACTGCACTCCACAATGTGTCTGGGTCTGTGGTACCACTGAGCGGGCCCACATACCCTCCTTGTCTGCTTTTTGGTCTCCAGGCCACGGGAGGCTAATTTCCTGTGACTCTATATCCATTTCAGAAGTTCTGCCACTTTTTACCTGTCTCTCTCCTGCCACCACCCTCACATTATCCTGGAACATATCAAAGAGGAAAGTCTGCCTCACATTTCATTTTCAACATTTAGTAGAAGAGAGAACATGCAGATAAAACACAAAAGGCAGGTTCAGAGACCTGTCCTGAAGTAAGAAGCTCTAGTCTACAAAAAATAACTCACAGACGTGCTGGGAAGAGAAGCATTAGCTGGAACCATGACCATTTTGATGTTCCTGAAATGCAGATAGCCCATTCAGAACCTGAGATCATGTATTAGGATGAGAGATGAAGAGGAAATGAAATACAGAGATGGACAGCAGAATGTCATTATCACTGGCCAGGGATATTTTCATTCTGTTGAGAGCTGTGCTGCAGTAATCTGGTGAGAAGAGCTACCTCCTGCCCGTGTGCCTGGCACTGAGTCTGTTGCACCTTCTGGGGATGTCATTGGTTTTCTCCTGCTCACATCCTTGTCAGAGGTTGGATACAGTGGTGGTTCCGAGTCAAATTAAGACTCGCTATGTTTGAGACCATTCTGTACACTTTCACCTGGCATGATCATGAACCTGTCCTCCCATCTGCTTTATCATCTGCCATAAGGGAATAAACAGTTTGGACTTTAAAGGACTTTTATAAGGCCTTTACAGTACAGTGCACATAAAGCAACTGAACACTATCTGTGGCATTCAGTAAGTGCTCAATGCAGCCAGATTTGCTCCTTATTACCCACTTTACTCTCCACCCATAAGATTCATCCCAGCTTCCTTTGGGAACCACGTCTCCCTCCACTTCCCGTGGGTTTCAATCATTCCTTTGTGCTCATCTGGTTTCAGGTCTGACTGAAGGGAAAAAGACAAGCCAAGCGCAGCCCTGTCCAAGTCTACCCACTTCTGCTGACCCAATGAGAACTGCCCTTGGGGATGCTACCAGAATGAGTCCCCTCTTTTCTCCACAGTTTTGCTTTCTAATGTTTCCATTGTGAAAAAATATATTTTAAACTTCCATAAATCAATGCATGGTCATTTTAAATCACACACTGTATTAGATAGTGTGATACAATCTTTTACCATCCTACTCTGGTCCTCTTGAGGTTTAAATCATCCCTTTTCCCCCGCATATCCACAGCTTGGATGCTACCTGCTTGTTATTTAGTAGCAATTTCATTTGTCAGATTTCCAGGGCATCTTAGTGTCTGTGTGGCCTAGTGCCATGTCACCTGCCCACATTTTCTTCTGTCTCTGCCTTGTCACGTATTGTACCAGATATACACAAAGAGAGACAGAGCCCAAGAGAAGACCACATTCACATAACTTTTGACAACCTATTATTATAAAATTATTCCATTACTAGTTATGATTGCTTAGAGGGGTTACTAATCTGAGGATGATTCAGTGTCGGAGGACTTGGATAGAACAGAGACTGAAGAACAAACAGCAAAGCCAAACAACACAGAGGAAGGCTCTGCTGGCCTGGCTTCCCTCTGCCCCGACCTTGACCAGAGAGGAAAGGATTATGAGTGAACGGATGGAAATCCTAAGAGTCAGGGACAACCATGAGCTGTGTACAAGCAGAGGTTCTAAGACAAAGGAAGCGTCTGTAGGCAGCAGATCACTCCTCCAGATGGGTCTATACTGCATGCAAAGTAGATTGCCTCAGCATGATGGGCCACTATGCTCTCTCCATTCTGCTCCCTCTCACAGCTTGGTCCTAGCTTGATTTCTAGTCTCATCTCTTTTTTTTTAAGGTTGGGAATGACTGTTTTTTATTAGGTGTGGTACATGTCTGCACCACCTAAAAACTACATGTGTCTCAGGGAATACTCATATAGCATCCAGCCTCATCTCAAGCCTGTCTCGTGAGCCCCAGCCCGGTTGACCTCTCCTCAGTTCCCAAGTCTTCCCACACTTCCCACCATCCATCCAGATGTCTAGTTCTGTGCTTCCTGGGATGCCCTCCTCCTCTCCCTTACACTGAAACCTAAACATCCCTCCTCTGAAAGGTTTTAATTTTCACCCCCGAATTTCAGGCAAATCTTTGGAGCTTCTTCTTTTTTCATGCATATACATAATGAGAACTTTTGGAGCAGAAGAGAGATCCCATTGTCAGACAAATTTTGGGAGTTCCATCCAGACAGGTGCTTCTAGCAGTCTTTGTCTTTGCTGGCTGAAGTATCTCATTGTGGTTTCTAATGGGAAATCCATCTGTGAATCCTCATGTCCCCAAGTACAAAGCAAGTTTTACTCCCCAACCTTGTTCTGTCTATCCCACAGCCATGGTATTACTTCCCAGTCATCTCCAGGGCAAGACAGTGGCATGAACAGCAATCCCCACACACATACACGTGACTGTCTTTTGATCATATTCAATCTTACTGGCATGGAAGCCACAAAAATCCAGGAGTTTAATTCACTGTTCATGTTGATCAACACTACCTCACCTCATGGCAGCAAACTGCACACAGATGTTTAAACTGAGGATTCACTGAGGGATTTCTGGATGGAAATGACCACAGCTGAAGCCCAGAGCCACCAAGTCATGTACAGAGAACATATTTATCTCAAAATCCAAACTTTTCTCCTTCTTTTCCCTTGGTTTAGACCCCTTCTTTTCTCTGTAATCTCTCCAGGACACCTGAAAACAAGCAAAGTTTGAAACTTCCAAAATACAAACCGTGTCTCCCCTAACTGCAACCCTGTCACAGAAAACAGAATTTTCTAAACTTCAGCTATTTAAATTCCAGGTGAGCAATTGTTCTGAAGTTATCTGATCTTTAAATTGATTTAATTTTCATCCTCATTGATGTTAAAATAAAATAGATTTGGGGCCGGGGACTTAGCTCAGTGGTTCCGGCACTTGTCTTGCAAGTGCAAGGACCCGGGTTCGATCCCTGGTAACCACATACCATACTGGGCATGGAGACTCACAAACAGCAGCAACCAGTACCACATACCACAGTGCCAGGCATGGTGGCTCACGCCTGTAATCCCAGCACTCGGGAGGCAGAGGCAGGAGGATTGCTGCGATATGAGTTGGAGGCTCAGCACAGGGCCAGCCTGAACCACCTGTCTCAAAAAATAAATAAATAAATAAATAAAATAAAATAAAATAGATTTGTTAAAATTTACTGAGGATTTAAGAAACAAAGGCAATACCTCACTAAACTGGATAGAAAGAAAGTAATATCCCTTGTCATGCACAGAAATTATCCCCAATTCAAAAGCAAAGAAATGTGACTCAATCTCAGGTAGATGTGAGACTTGCCAGCTAGGAACTTTAAGTCATTTGGTTATAAAGGTCTGTTAGCAAATGCCTGATATATTTCAGTTCGCTTAAAAACACAACCAAATTATATCTCTCGGATCTAATCCCAACGTCTAAAGTATAGAAAGACAAAGGAATAAAACCCTCCTTCTCTCTCCCTGTGATTGGATGCTGTGTCCCCAAATCATCCATCACCTCATGTCTGAGCTCCACACTCGGCCAGCACTGACTTGCAGGAAACAGGCTCCTGTTCCAATATAGACTTTCATGTCTTCTCAGTTTTACTGAAGTATGACTGAAAGCTAAATACTGCATAAATTTATGGCATTGGATATAGTGCTGTTCTGATACATCTGTGTACTGTGAAATATTTACCACGTCAAACTGATGAGCACACTGGTACACCATGTTGCCGTGGACCTTCTGTGCATTTGTGGTAAGGGTAATTGAGAGCTGCGCTCTTAGTAAATTAAATCTATTGATAACCCCATTCATCATGCCAAACGTAACTTTTCTAGAGCTTCTTCCTCTTAGAGCTGAAAGTATGTATCTTTTTACCTTTCTTCCAACCTCTAGCTCGTGATAACCATGAGTTTACTCTAATATTATGGACTTCACCTTTTCAAAAACTGCATGTGCAAGCAAGAGTACAGTTTTTGTCTTTGTCCATTTGGTTCATTTTACTCAGCACTATGTCCTCCAGACTCATCTATGTTGCTCCAATGGTAAAAATTTTTTGAGAGCTAAATAAGATTCCAGTGGGAGAATTACAATTACAAACATTTTATATATACATACATACATACATATATACACATATATAAAATGACTACCTGGAGGAGACACTTATATTCCATATTCATCCCCCACAAATCATTTAAAATGAAAGACCTAACTAACTGGTTCCAACCTGTTCTAGCCAGTCTTCATCTGCACCTTATTTCCAGACTTACCCAAGACCAGCTCCATCTCTACTTCCTCTTCTCTGATGACTCATTTCCTCTTTGTCTGAGTTTGTCATAAGAAATCTAGTGCCTACTTGTTCCATGTAATTCTGGGCTCACCCAGTAAAGACTTTCCTTTCACAAGGAAGGACTACTGCCGCCAAGTCCTCAGCCAGTCAAATGACAACATCCTCCACAATCTGCTGCCTACTTAACACTCCCCTATCCTTGCCAGGCGTGTCACACGTGCATATCTAACCTGAGCTGGCTCGAAACATTCCACAGATTTTCACATCCCTCCATGTTTTCACGTGCCTTTTCTACTGCCAGGAAGATCTTCCAGTGACACTCTCCCCAGAACCATGCAAATGAGACGTTTCTCTAAACCACTAGCCATTAGCCTGCAAATCTCCAGCCTAATAAATGCTGTCTTTTCCATATACGTGCTGTATTTGGATTGTACGTGGTGTTTCAAAAAATTCATAGTGTTTAATAAAATCCAATTCTCTAAACTGGCTTGGAAAATGGCAAAGCTGAGTTTAAAATCCACACGGCCACAATTAGGTGAATAATAAATATCTCCCAGAATATGGGGCTATAATTGTCCAGATCATCATGGTCTACATCACTTCCTATTATCCCACTCTCAGCCCCCAGGTCCCTCCCTCATCTATGTCTCTGGCTGGAGCTTGGCAGACAGGTGGATGTGTTATTTCCAGACCAGTGTCAAGAGCCTCTTCCTTTGCAAAATGTGGCCAAAGCCTATCAAATCACATTGGTTGTCCACATCTCTGAGCTTTCATCAAAGTTCCTCGGAACTCATTTTTTAAAACAAATTTAATTATAAGTGATAGACAATGCCTCTACATAGGGACATGAAAATATATATATATGAAAATATATATATTCTATACAGAATATATTCTATATAGAATATATATATGAAAATATATTCTATATAGAATATATTCTATATAGAATATATATATGAAAATATATATTCATATATATCCATATATTCATATATATATTCTATTTTTATTCTATATAGAATATATTCTATATAGAATATATATACTATATATATATATATTAGCTGCAATGAATTATTTTTAATGCATTTCAGATAGTGTGGCCCCTTGGTTTAGGAACTCAATCTATTTTACAGTTTCGGGAATCATCGCTGTATTTATGTTTGTGTGAAAGAGATGGCCATGGTCCTGCTTGTCACCCAGTGTGGTCAAGTTTGCAAATGGGAGCAAAATTCTGCCAAATGCTTTCATTCAGAAACAGAATTGTTTGCAAACAAAAGTGTTTGTGATCCGAGCTATTGGTGTTCTATATAAACTGCTGCTTGGCACCACTTGTCAGTTACTCAAATGAACAGTTGACATGGATTTTATTTGCCCCAACTTACCGACAAGTAAATAAAGACTAAGACCAGGACAAAAAGCTCTGTGGGTTCACATAGATGCTACATAACAGAGCTGCAGTTGAAATCTAGGACTTTTAGACTCCAAAGCCTGTGATTTTAACCTCTATGTATTATGGTCCTATATTTCAAGCATGGAATTTCTGATTCTGTACATTCCTTGGGAAAAATCCTCCAGAAAGGAATTGAAGAGTGTCTCTGGCAGGTAATGCCTGAGCTTTGCATCTAGAGCTATCATTCTTTTCCTAAAAGCAGGCGATGTCCTGGTACCCTCCATGCCGGGTGCCAGCTGCTCAGCAGAAGGGCAGGAAGGTCAAGGCCAAGAAGAATCTCTGCCTTAGCCAACTAGAGCCAAAATGAGGTGGCGGAAAGTTTATCCCCAAGTAAATCAGTTTACTTGGCAGTGAATAAAGTTACAAAAGAAGGAATGTATTCCTCAGCAAGTCCAATCTTAATGCACTGAAAACACAGTGCATGGTCTTGGCCTAAGGCCAAGTAGCACCAGAAACAAGGACATGGCTTCCGGAGTCAGAATCCCTGAATTCAAATCCGGGGCTCTCATGATGCACTGGAATGATATTGTATAAACTGCTTCCCTGATCCAAACTTC
Organism: Petromus typicus; assembly: GCA_004026965.1. Lineage (NCBI taxonomy): Eukaryota > Metazoa > Chordata > Mammalia > Rodentia > Petromuridae > Petromus > Petromus typicus. The sequence goes on along the minus strand of PVIR01002483.1, from coordinate 7,728 downwards.
TATTTTTCCACCTGCGAAAGAGAGATGGCAGAGGTACCACACACACACACACACACACACACACACACACACACACACACACACACACACACACAAACACGCTGGGGCCAGTCAGGATGCAAAGCTCCTGAGAATGCCAGGTGTGCAGTGCATACTGTGAAAAGGTAAATCCCAGTGTATCAGCCTTCACCAAGACATATGCGTCTCTCTCCAGCTGTAGAAGCTGTTGGGTGATGCCAGGCCCGGTGGCAAGTGAGAAGAGTGAGCTCTGTCAAATGGGCTCCAGCCTCCTCCTGACAGGCTGTCCTCCCACCTGATCCCACAGTCTCTCTGCTCATCACCTGGAGAGCAGTCTTCATAACAGCATGGAAATTCAGATGGATTTTACACCACAAACACAATGAATTTAAATGCCTCTGCTCCCTGGCAGAAACAGAAAGTGAGACTGCACAGCTGCTTCCGAGTGATAGGCTACCTCCAGTCACCTTCACTAAGTCCGCATGAGCTCTGCAGCTGTGGGAAGACAAGATCTTCACTCGTGCCTTTCATGGAAAGGTGACAAACGCTGGCAGCCTTTGATATGCCCCTGTGCCACCCTCTGGGAGACTTTAAGGGATGGAAAGACCTCATCGAAGTACAGGTACATTCCACAGGGCTCTGCTAATTGACAGGCTTAAGCCAAAGAGAGACATAAAACCAGAGCCCATGCCAATATGCACCATGAATTTCCCTGCCCACACCCATCAAGGTTTCCTAGTAACAGTTAGCTTCCCATGGCCTCAGAGAAAATGGGTATCCAGAAAAAAGAAAAACAGCAAAATGAGAGAGCAAGAAAAACTCTCTTTGCTCTTGGAAGGTTTTCAGGTAGAGCCCAGACTTGGTGAGGAACAAGTAAAATGATTTTACCACTTTTCTCTTCATTAAGACGGGGGCTCTCTTTACCTCTCAAAATCTACCCTTTATCTTCAATCATCCGCAGTCTAGGAGGCAGTGGGAAAATGACTCATCTCAAGGTAAATGGCCCCACTAAATGGCAAGGAATGAGAATGAGGCATGAAATCGGTGGTCAGTGGTCGTGAGAGGCCTACTTGACTCTGGTGAAACCTGAACACTTTGTGTTTTGTAAAAACTCTTCTAGCAAGAAGATATTTAGCAATGTAAAAGCAAAGGTAGAGACATACATACACACACACACACACACACAAATATATCCCTCCAGACAGGGTGCATGGAGGAGATTGAGAGAGGAAGGAAGTGGAAAGAATTGTCACTTATTGGGGGATGCTACTAATCCTAAAGGGGTCCTGTTAAGCCTTGAAAGGAAAGGGAATTGAATTTTAAAGAAAAAGCTGCCAATTCTCTTTCAGAGCACTGAGAGGCCGTGAAAACCCCACACAGGCCACGGGGCTGCTGCTTCGGAGACAGGTTTACTTATTATTTTGGCACCTCTGTCATCTCTTGTCACTTCAATTCCACTTTATCAAATTACTGATTTTGCCAGAAGCATTTGGATTAAATGGAGAGGGACGCGCACGTACACGCAGGGACAAGTGTCATCACTTCAGTGGGGAAGTTCCGTAATTATACATCAGGGTGACAGCAGGACCAGAGTGCATCCACAGAAGCAGATGACAATCGCTCCGGCTGCTGTCACCTCTGTGTCCCTGTGTGGCCTCACCCCATGGCACTGCATGGACTGTGAGGGGAGGCGTGGATCTGAGCAGGCTGCAGGGCCTGCTCCTCAGTGGGGACGCGCAATGGCATTTTGACTTTTCTCTGTAGAGGAAAGGCTCCAGTTTAGGGAGCTGACTCCAAAACCTCACCCTCTACTTTTGAAGACATTTGGTTGATAGGTTTGTAATGTGTGGTGATTGTAGTCAGCCCGAGGAAGTGATATGTGTACAAATCACATCTAGACCATTTTTACTCTCCAAGCCTCCCTGCTCTGCTCATCTCTGTGATGCCTGTCTCCCTGTTTGTTAACACGTCTCTTTTATTTTGCCCTTTAAATTCTTTATATTTTGCATCTGTATCTCTCGTTTTAGAAGAACCACATTATTTAACCATCTGTGTCTGACTTCTTTTACTTAGTGTTATGATCTCCAGAGCCAATTATTTCTGGACCAATGATTGAGATGTACTCTTCTTTATAGCCAAATAGTATTCCATTATACTATTCCAAACTTCTAACCACCCCAAACTACTAACCATCCTGAGAGACACAGCCACACAACACTCCAAACAGAAGACAAACTACATTTCCAAGAATTTTGAAAAAAAGAAAAACAAAAAAGAAGTTGCACTGTTAACAGGAGGAATACAAAGTCCTTAGTAAATCAGAATTTGAAAGAAAATTTTTACTAATTTTTACATCAATGCCCATTAACCCCAAGGGCTCAGTTAATTTATATATCAATATTTCAGGTCCAGTTTAGGAAACAGTTAAAAGGTCTTTCAGAAATGATGTTTTCATCAGTGTCTGACAACCCAAGAACATAAGGAAAAGCCCAGAAATACTGATGTACCTGTGTTTTCTTTTTTCTGGAAGAGCCAAAGCCATGCACAGAATGACTATGATGATTTCTCTGACCCCTAAGCCCCATACAGTCCGAGTGTCTCTCTCATTGAGATGGGTAGATGGAGCCCAAGTTGGAGGTGTGACAGCAACTGTGTGGCTTCTACTGCCCAGAGCTTTTCCTAGTGGTTCAGAATTCTTGTTAACAATGGCCCCAAAGTTGTTCTAATGCCACTAGTTCCCCTGATATCTTTCAAACACTAATGAAGAAAAAATTTTTTTTAATAAAAAGACATTGAGCAGGAACATGTTTGTGACCTGCATAAAAGTCTGAGGGAAGGTGTAGACATTCTGAACTCTAGAAATAGATCAGGGAAACTTTTTCTATGAGCTCTTGTTAATAAAGAGAGGCTGTAGGGCTGGGGAGTTAGCTCAGTGATTCCGGCACCTGTCTTGCAAGCGCAAGGACCGGGGTTCGATCCCCGGTAACCACATAACAATACTGGGCATGGAGACTCACCCCAGCAGCAACCAGTACCACATACCACAGTGCCGGGCATGGTGGCTCACGCCTGTAATCCCAGCACTCGGGAGGCAGAGGCAGGAGGATTGCTGTGATGTGAGTTTGTGGATGAGCTCAGGGCCAGCCTGAACCACAAAGCGAGACCCTGCCTCAAAAAACCAAAATAAATAAATAAATAAATAAATAAAGAGAGGCTGTAAAAATATTAACAACAGTATGACAGCTGCTTGTCCTGAAGGGATCAACATTGTGTGTAACAAAGAAGAAATATGGGGAAGTAACTCAGATATGTAAAAGATAGCCCTTCTCTGCCACCTCTGATCTCAAACAGGAAGTGGCTGCTCCTATGAATGTTTCAGGATGGAACCTTAGACAAGTTCTTTTTCAGCTAAAGTACACGGATCGAATCCTGAGAAGTCTCATATACCACATAAAATAGACTATAGAGGACACTCTTCTCCAAGACATGGAGAAGTCTCATATATCATATTCTATAAAATATGCAACACTATATAATGATATGCAATATATGAAACATGTCATACCCAACAACAATCTTCAACTTAATTACAAATGAGTTAGAAGAAAAGAATGAGTCATTCCCCCAAAAAGATGTGACTAAAACAAAAACTCAGTGCCCAATTTTTTATAAGCCTCCTTACATTATACAGTCAGAATCACACAGATTACAAGGGAGGAAAAAGATGAACATTGGAAAGTTCATTGCCAAGTGTCTTAATACCAGCACATGGTCACCTGCAAACCATTGCCAAGTGATTGAGGCATGCCTTAGACACCTGGGCCAAAATCACAGAGTTCTTAGGATGAAAAAGATAAAGAGTATTGACTTACCTTTCTGTCTTCTATTTCCACGCAGGTATTGCAGTCGCCTTTGATATCCTGAGAGGCGGAGAAAGAAAGCAAAAGAAAAAACAGGAGTCAGACCTGCGGCCAGAGAACAGTCAGGGTGTCATGTTGTTGAAATGCCCTTTAAAATAATAAAGTGTTCGCGCTTCCAGCATTTCTTCCTCGAGTCGTTGCTCTTTATGGTGCGTTTAGAGGAGCATGCCAAGGTGTTTGCATTGGAGACATATGGATGTCATAAGTAAGCTTTATGACATGCAGATGTGGGGTCAAGGAGGATACCATGCATTAGAGGCCAGAACAGAGAGAAGATGATGGCTCGTAATGGGGCCTGTCCCCACCCCCAACACCAACAGGAAGTGTCCTGAATAGATTTAATGTCTGTCCTAGTCCAAATTTTGGAGATTCAAATCTACCTCGTTTCAGCCCAAAGCATCACCATCTATTTCTTAAACTCACATCCATCCACCCAACTAACCAGTTATCTGTCCATCCACTTATTCATCTACTAGTACCCATTCATCCATCCATCCAACTTTTATCCATCCAGTCTTTTATCTACCCACCCATGTATCTGTCCATTCAGACATGCACTCATTATTCATACACCCATCCACCCACCCATCCATCCACATTTACTACAGACTTGCATTTTTGTCTGTATTTTTCCTTTTTTTAGAATAGAAAGGTTGGGGGAAAGCATGGTTCCTACCCTCCAGGAACTCACTAAGTGGAGGATCAGGCAGATTCACATAAGCAGCTGTGACATTAATTCATTCACACAGAAAATATACACCAGGCACCTACTGTCATTCAGGCCAGACTCTGGGCATAAAGAGTATAGTAATGTATAAGGAAAAGGAAGACCTTGCCCTTAGGTGCTTATATTTTGTAAAAATATAAAAAAAATCAGACCATTGTAAAAGACCCTCCACCTGTAGCATTTAGAAAGAGATATTCACTATAAAGAAAAGTAATAAGAAGAGAAGGGGATGGGAAACATAGATTTTCAGATCTCCAGTTTAAAAGAAAAAGTAATAATTGAGCAAAGGCTTGAAGTGAAGCGGGAGACGAATCGAAGGAGAAGCATGTGCAATGGCCCCCGGACTCAGGGTCATCTTGGGCCCAGTCCAGCAAAAGGAAGAACAGAAAGGCGGGAAAACAGAGGAGAGAAACATCTGCTGTTCATTCTGACAGACTGCACAGGAACACTCAGAGTTCTGCTTTCTTATTGTGGCGAAGGATACATAATAACACTAGCCACGGTACCACATTTCGGTGCACAATTCGGCACGTCCAACGCATCCATATTGTCGTGAGTTATGGTCAACTCCTCACTCCAGAACTTTGGACTTTCCTAAACTGAAACTCTACCTTGTTCAATGTTCTCTCCACTTCTCCTCCCCACGCCCTGGCACTCACTATTCTGTTTTTCGTCTAGAAGAGCTGGGCACCTGCTATCAGGGTTGTACCTCATGGAAACAAACTCTCAGAAAAGCCACCATAAAATACCACAGATGGGTGGGTGACTTCTCCAACAGAAATCCATTTGCACTATTCTGGAGGCTACATTCCAGGTAAGGGCAATGTGCTCCTGGGCTTCGTACCTGGTGAGGTCTCTCTCCTGTCTTGTTCTCACAACCCCTTTTCTGTGTGATCTCAGATACATGAAGACAACTCTCTTTCCCTTCTTATGAGGTCACTAGTTCTATTAGGTCAAGATTCATTCCTTAAGACCTCATTGAACCTTAATTACTTCCCTATAGGCCCATTCTCCAAGTGCAGACATTTCTGAGGTTTGTCTGTACATATAAATTCTGGAGATGCATCATGCAGTCTGTAACACATGCAAGTGAAAAATGATATAGTTTCTGTACTTTTGCAGCAGCTTTATTTCACCTAACGGCATGTCCTGAAGGGTTCCTCTGTGTTGTAGCTTATGACACAATCCTATTCATTTTCACAGCTTGATAATATTCCACTGTATGGGTGTAACACATTTGTGTATCTATTCAAAAATGTCATCCCTTAGCAGAAATTTGGGTTGGCTCCACCTTTTAGCTATTATGAATACTGCTGCCCACAGTAAGGGCATACATGTTTGGCTTAAGTCTCTTCTTCCAATTCTGTGGTGTGTGTATGCCTGAAAGCAGAATTGCTGATCCGTGTACTGCTTTTAGGTTTAATTTTGGAAGGAAACAGTTATCCGCAGCAGCCGTCTTCTTGTACCACCCTCCCTGCAGTGTGTAAAAGTTCCAGTGTTGCCATATCTTTGTCCAAGCTTGTCACCGAGGGGCTCTCAAGTGAGAACAGGTGTGATGTGACTTGTGTTTTAACAGAACAGGCAGTCGAGGATCAAAGGGACATGCAGGGAGAGAGAGCAGTTTGAGCGCTGCTGCAGGCACGAAGGCACACATGACAGTGGCTGAGGAGGGCGGGGATGGGAGCAGAGGCTAGATGGAGCCACTAGGAGTGGAAGTGAGGGGAAGATGGCAGCTAGTGGCCATTTTGAAGTTGGGATCCAGACACATGAGAAGTGGAGAGGGGGAGGCAGCCAGTTGGAGTCCAAGTGGGCAAAGGCCCCTGGCTCCATTTTGGGTAAGTGGAGTCTAGAGAAATGCCCATTTTCTCTTTGAATGGTTGAGTTCACTACGTTCACATGACCTTCAAGCAGGGATAATTCAGTGGGAAGCCATCGCCATGGGGACTTCCCAAGAGCACCTGTGAGGGCCATGGGAATACGGGGTGGATCAATGGGAGACGACAACATCAAGAGGGGAAGATTCACACAGCAAACATTGCACTTTGTCTGTAACAGACTTTTCCTATCAGCACATCGAGACTGAAACTGTAAGCAATCACTGAAAACAACTTCCTAGACACCTGTCACAGCTGTTTCTAAACTCCAAACCACCACACATGGTTGTGGAGTTGTTCTTTTGCATGACAATGGAGATGGTCCATTGCATGACTGACCCTGTGTCACAAAGCATGGAGCTCACATCGCTAATACATAGTGCTTCCTAACACCAGGAGCAGCCCAATCCTCCCAGGGGATTTTAACTTAGTGAAGGTGATCAGCCAGACAGCATAACCCAGGCCTTGTGTTTCACTCGCCCCTCTGCACTAAGGAGGGGGAAGAAGGATAGTTATACAAAATTATCTAAAATAATTTTTTAAGAGGAACTTCTGATCTGAAAATGAAGCTCACAGTCCAACATCAGCTTGGAATCGCTTGCACAAGGACATTCTCATGGTCATCATGAAAAGTTTATGGTTTCTCCAACAACATTAAAAATACCACAGACATATGATCTAGCAATGCCACTTCTGGGCATAGATACATAGGAAATGGTGCGTCCAGAAGACAAATGCACTATCATATTTATTTTAGCCCTAATCACGTAGCTAAGCTAGGAAGCAACTTAATTATAAGAGGATAAACAGATAAAGAAAAAGTGCATCTATACATGGTTGAATACTGTCTAGCCTTTAAAGCTAAAGACATTCTGTCATTTGGGGCAACATGAGTGAACTCAGAAGATATTATTCTGGAGAAACTAATCCAGGCACAAATGACAAAATTTCAATGAGATAGGAGGACTGAGTTCCAGAGTCTTATTGATCAACACAGAGACTACAGTTAATAATAATGGGCTTTATTCTCGATAGCCCCTAAGAGATCCGATTTTAATTGTTCACTGAGACACTAGGTAAGCATGATAATGCTTGGCCATTCTGTAAGGATACGTGTTTCCTAACATTGTGTCACACAACATAAATTTATACAATTCATAACTGTCAATCTAAATAATAGGTAAAAAAA
>PVIR01002482.1:70694-102487 GCA_004026965.1 Petromus typicus | reverse complement strand
AGGTGGTAAAACTCCAGATATATCTCCTCTGCACCTGCACTTACAAAGCCCTGAAATCACTCTCCTAAAAAGCCTTGGAAATAAGGAATTAACATTGACAGGGCCAGTCAAAGCTGAGGCAGCTTTCAAAGTGCTTCCAATAAATCAGTGATATTCACCTCATCGCCCTAGAGAATCAGGAGGGGCAGATAAACATCATCTTTCCTCTTTTCATGATCTCATGGAGTCACATAACAGATAATCTTCATCATCTTCATTCATGCATCCCTAAAATGTATATTACATACCTGCCATATGTCAAGAACTAGTCTAGAGTAATAGCTTTCACAATGGTATTAACTTAACCCACACTTACCTAACTGAAATCCTAGGTGAAGTCTATCAGCCTGGAGTGGAACAAGCCCTCCAGAAGATATGGATGATGCTAAAATATGAGAGCCATTGTTCTAGGCTTGGAGATATAAAAGCAAGTACACATGCCTTGGCCTCACAAGTTCTCTGGGTTACTGGAGTAAAACACAAATAAATAATTATATCATGAGCTACACCCAGGTTAATAAGAACACAAAGGAAAAGCACTCAGAGATGTCCTTCTGACTTGAAGCTCAGCACTGTGAAGAACTATGAACATAAGAAGTTAAGGAAACATGAGCTCTCTACCTAGATGTGGCAGCCTTTGTGCCTTTCTGGGTCTCCATGTGTCCAACTAGAGAACAACAACATCAAAAATGTTCATAAAGGAGAGATGATAGGAAGCAGGGAGTAGGCTTTTAGAGACAGGGACGGAGGTCAAGGGAAGGAGCTGAGGGAAAGGCAGGGATGGAAGGAAGATCAAAAATGATCAAGATATGATAAATAAGTGTATATGATCTTACTACAGTGAATGTAATTATTATGCATTGGAAAAAATACCCACTTTTTAAAAAGTGTTAAACCCAGATCTATTCCAAATAGAGGATCCGAAAGTTTCTCCTATGATCTGTGATTCTCTGCTCCTATTCCCCAAGGACATTCCAATCAAACTTGTAGTCAAGTATAAGAAGACCTGAAGGATGAATGGAAGGGTTCCTGTGGTTCATCTTCTTTGGGAAAAGGCAGAATGGACCCTCTGCATGCAAGGACAATGAGAGCTGGAGATGCCTTTCACTTTGGCCTCCTTATAACACCAACAACTTCCTATGGAGAAAAACGCAATGACTGTCCCCATCTTTCTAACTGAAACTACAGGGAAAAGAGCCTCCAGATCACCCGGTGGGACATTCCACACACATGTGAACACACTGTTTCCATATAGAACTTGGTTTATTTTAGGTTCATCAACAGTGTATGAAGAAAGCATTTTCATTCCTTACAAAGAAGAAATCTCCAAATCCCTGAAGGAGTGATGCCATAGGTGGAATTGTGTCCCCCCCCCCCCATGCATACAAATTCCTGTGGGGAAGCCCAAAATACCAGTAATGCAAAATGTGACTTTATTTGGGAATAGGGTATTGAAGATATTATTAATCATTAGTTAAGACAAAAAGTCGTAATGGACTATGACTGGGATCCTTATAAAGAGATAATTTGGATAAAAATATGCACACAATATAAATGCTATGTTAAGACAAAGGCAGGCGACGGGAGATCCTTCCACGAGCCAAGGAGGCCAGATTGTCAGCAAACCACCAGAACTGAGGCAAGAGCATGAAACAATTTCTCCCTCCAAGCCCAGAGAAGCCAACCCTGCCAGCACCTTATTTCAGACTTCCAGTCTCCAGAATGGAGCCAATAAATTTCTGTTATTTAGATCAGTCAGTTTACGGGACTTTGTTATGACAACCACAGCAAACTCTGAAAGGCACTGGACACAAGTGATTTCATGACAGGAAAAAACACAAAGAAGGGTCAGCGTCTCCCACCTCTGCTACAGACGATGCACAAAGATCTGGCATCTCACAGGCCTGCTTTCCTCAGCAGAGGAGTCCTGGGTGGTACCCAGGGAAAAATCAGAAGCAGCCAGAATGAAAGGGTTCTTGGGACCTTGCAGGACCCCACCAGAAGCACAGAAAAATGGGAAGAAAGAGTGAAAGCTGAGGCCACCATCCTTTGGGAAGACATGTGACTCGTCCTTCCCTAAGGGCCTTTCATAAATGCACTGGGGGTTGTTACTTGGCAGGAGGCGCACTTACCCCATCAACAAGAAGAGCAAAAGTCACTGAAACAACCAGCTTAATCTGATCAACATTTTAATTAAGAAAATGACCCATAACTTTGAGTTCTCTGCTGGGACTGCTGTGCTCATCTTGAGGAAAGCAGTACTTCCCATATCATTAAGGTGGAGCTGTTAACCGGAATCATCTCGTGTCTGGTGAACGCAGCAGTTTGGCAGGATTGCAAAGAGGATGAGAGAAAATGTGTTCCAAAAACATTAACAACTTCAGTCAGCTATTCTGACCACCAGTTAAGTATAATGTATTTCAAGATGAAATATGGGAAATAAAGGAAGAAAGAAAAAAATAAAACAAAATTGTTATGTAAAAATGTTGAACTTGTCATTTTCAATTTTCAGTGTACCTTAAAAAAGTAAGACTTTTTTTTCAAGACAAGATTTTTTTTTCAATAATAAAAGATCTTGTTCTTTTCAATGAGCCCATCAGAGGGGAAGCATGTAATAAGAATATTAGGAACATATAAAGGGAATAAACATATTGATTATATATAGTTTATATTTATATATATATGCATGTATTTATATAAAATCATGAGCTACATTCAGACTAGTAAAAACATAGGTGTAGGGACCATTTTATACATACACTGCATATAAAATTCAGGTTCCCCAAAACTGGTTTGTGATCTGAGAGTCTCCTGAAGAACTTAAGAAAACTGGTTACAACAGAAACAAAGAGAATGAAAATCCTGGTGGCTTAAAAGATGATAATGTCTATCAATATTACTGAAATATAACAATTAGGACTTATATTAATTATATAGCTTTTGTAATTATATAATTACAAAATTATAGACATTTGTAATAATATAATTAATATAGCACACTTACAAATAAGTGTCATAGATTTTTAACCTCAAAATTGACAACTGTTAATAACTATGAATTTTGGATGATAGAAATATCTATATTAGTTAAATTATTCTTTGCCAGTGTGCCAAAAATATTTTTTAAATTTCTTATTATCTTATCCAATAACCAACTTTTACTACAGATCTAACATTTACTAGTATTGGGAATTGAAGCAAATTTTTACTCTTTCTAAGCTATTTACTCATCCATAAAGTGAGGTTCATAATAATATAAGGTTATTATAAGGATTAGAGATGCTGTGTTTAAAAGAGTTAATGGAAGGTAGTAAGCTTCCCCCAAATAGTAACTATTTTTATTCTTGAATCTCTTCTCTAATGTCCCCAATGTGTAATCATCTGAGAAACATCACCCCCTAGGGCATCCTATTACATTTTAAATTCTTAATTGCTAAAAAGTCCTTTAAATGGTCACCTTGTAACTGTCACCAGCCCTAACTGGGACTACAAGTCTTTCCACTTAGTATTCTTTCAGTATTTAGTCACATTTCAGCTGTGACTCTCCCATGCCCACCTTCTCCCTTCTCCACAGTTTTCAAAACAGATCAGTGTCTTTATCATCTTAGATAATACTTAATTTTGAGTTCCTGAGCCATGGTCATGCATTCCCACTAGTCATAGTTCCATTGATCTTTTCTACTCTTTAAATCACAGTGCTGGAGCTAAAAGGGAGCTGGACTCTCATCTCAATTTTTGTTCTAGATCATGGATGGGCAAACATTTTCTGTAAATATCTTACACTTTACGAGCCATACAATCTCTGTACGATGATTCAATTCTGCTACTACAGTTGAAAGCAGCCATAGGCAATGCATTAATCAATGGGTACAGCTGTGCTCCACTAAAATGTATTTCTACCAAAACAAACAGCCATAATGATAAATAGATCATAATTTGCCAAACTATGCTTTAGATATCTTCCTACTAAAGAAGACCTTTTACAACTGTCATCACACTGACATCACAGATTTTTACCAGATTCGTCACTGAGATATGTCTGACTTAAACTGTCTAGGGCTAATATGAAGTTCTTTCTGGGTGCAAATAAGGACATACACACAAGCACAGAGGTCAGACAATTTGACCCTTGGTACACGCAGCAGAAAGAGCATGTTGAAGACAGCAGAAATGGTTCTTCTTGCTACACAGCAGCAAGTATCCTACACATGTCTATCCAGGGGCCACAGTAACTACAGATCTGCACCTCCCAAAGAGAAAACTTTGTCTTCATCCGTGTTGCAAATCATCACAGCCCCGTCAGCTCACAGAACTGATGGGTAGCTTCTGAATAACCATTTCATTATCTAATGTGTAGTCACAGCTTTTCTTTCCTAAGGATGAATTTTTGAAGATCAGCTCTTACATTCTGCCCTGGAATTCCTTTGTGTATAAGTTATTTCCTCTAGTATTCATATAATGGTCACGCCATTGGGGTATTCACATGGTAGCATTTAATTAGCTGCTAATGAGGCACAAAAAGCCACGCAATTTCTTTCAATTGTAGTTTATAATTCAGTCCAATAATTTTTGTTTACTCAGATTCAAGAATGCCCTTAATTAAGATTTGCTGAAATTTCCTGCCGTGGTGATGCTGCAGCTTTACCTTCCCCACCCTATTATGAACATATGAAGGAAAAGAATGCTGGCCTGTGAGTCAAACTTCAGATATTAGTTCCATTTTCCTTACTTTGTAACTTGAGAGTTTAAACAAGCTAATTAAGTTACCTTTGTCTCTATTTCTCCATACACAAAATAGAGAAAATAATACATGCCCTGCTTACCTAACAAGATTAATTGTCACACTTAGACATAGATTTGAAGGTTATTGTTTCTGTATAAGTAACATGCTGCTATTAAAAAATATTCACAACATACTATTAACAGAGAAAACAAGCAGCAGAAGGTATTACTATGTAATCTTAATTTTTCTGGAAGGAACCACACTGAAATTATAGTAGCAGTCATAGTGTGAAAAATTTACAAGTGAAACTGATCTTGCTCTTTTCCATTTATTTATACTTTTTATGTTTCCCTTAATGAGTAAATAATATTTCTGTAAAAAATAAAGAGCCAAATTTTAAAATAATAGCTTACTGAATTATAAAACACATATTAATTCTACAAGATTTGGAAATATGGAATAGATTAAAAATCACTTACATTAACATCCTCTTACAAGAATGTTGTTATAAGCTATAAGACGATTTGCAATAAGCCCACTGAAAGATTGAGTTCTTACATTTCATGATATTTGGTACTCGATGAGTTATCCAAAAAGCAACTGAATAAGCTTATACATCAGGCAACACTTTTGGTACATAAATCTCCATGGCAATTTAAATGGAGAATTAAAATTGCCATGACCCACATAATTAGAGATGAATCATAGAGAGCTATTTTGGTGGACTCCTAAAACTTCTGTCAGGATGTTCCTAAAATGAATAACAAGATAAATGGTTGCTTGAGGGTGGAGACTCATGTTTATATAATTTGAATTAAATAAATTTTAATATATAAATATATTTAAAACTAGAGTAAACAAGACTTATAATTCCTTTCAAGAGAAGTAAACTTATGCAAAACTTTGGAAAGCCAAATCTGACATTCTGCACTGGAATTCCTTCAATTACTTTTCAAAGTCTAACTGTTCCATCAGTATTGCTTTAAATTGGCTCTTAAATATTAAATATGAGGACAGCACTAAGGGTAATACAGAATATTAGGTGCTTAGATAGTACAGACATCTTATATTACCACCAAATAAGAAACAGAATGAAATTTGTGAATTACTCTTCTCCAGTAAGTGTACTTTTCATTCTCTCTAAATCTAAAGCCATATACAAAACAAAAACAAAAATAAAAACAAAAACAAAAACAGAAGAATTGCACAGAGGTCATAAATACAGCTATCATCCTAGAATTTTTTCAACATACTTTCAGATGGCTTACTGTATTGGCTAAAGCTATTAACTAAAATAAATTCAAAAGAAGGCTATATTTGCAAATTACATATTTGATAATAAATATGTCCAAGATGTAAAAAGAAACCTTACAACTCAGTAACAAAAAGATAATTCAACATTAAAGGAGGCAAAGGATTTTAATAGATACTTCTATAAAGAATATATACAAATGGCCAATAAGGACAAAGACATATTCAGTATCACTGATGATCAGAGAAATACAAATCAAAACCACAATATGGTTCACTTCACACTCGCTAGAATGGCTAAACAAAAAAACTTAGAAAATAATGTGTTGGCATGAATGTGGAGGAATTAAAGCCCATAAGCCATGAAATGTTATTTATCCATTAAAAAGGTACGATAGGGCCAGGGATGTAGTGGTGCCACACCTACCTGGCCAGCACAAGATCCTTAGTTCGATCCCAGTACTGCCAATAAATAAATAAATACATAAATAAATAAAATAACTTGGCTTTACCATTCGAAATGCAACCCATTATAGCTATATGAATAGGCATACCAAGATTTATGTCCACCAGGCCAGGGATTTAGCTCAGTGGTTCTGTTGTCTGCCTGGCAAGTATAAGGTCCCAAGTTTGATCCCTGGTACCACATACCACAATGTCAGGTATGGTGGTTCATGCCTGTAATCCCAGCACTCAGGAAGGAGAGGCAAGAGCACTGCATTACTGTGAGTTTAAGGCTTGCCTGGGTGACACAGTGAGTTCAGGGCCAGCCTGAACTACAAAGCAAGACCTTGTCTCAAAAGATTTATGTTCATGGATATTAAAAGGAGAGCTCAGAAATTGCTTTTAATATCATCTGACTTATTAAATTATTATTAGTAGTATTAATTTCTGCCTATCACTCATCCCCTTTGCTTTTCATTTCTATTAAAAACTCAAAAGTATCTTTTCATTTTTAGATAGCCATTTTAAAAGTGTTACATCCCTGCTGAATCATTTTACAACAAAATATAATCAAATGTGCTTTCAACATTTCTAAATCTAACACAAGATGTGAAGCTTTATCTTTTCTCCCTCTTTCATAGCCTTCAGCCTCTCTTCTCTGCAGTCTCATGCCATGGACTCTCTTCTCTTTGCTAAATGGTGGAGGAAACTATCTGTGTTATAAAGAAGACAACTGCTAGTACTTTCTGGTCTTAGCACCTTTGCCCAAAAGGATCTCCGCCCTGTGCAGCACACTCCATGAGTTAAGCTGAAATACAGTGGACACCTTTTCCCCATAGTCCTGGAAGCCCTAGAGTAAATCAGGGTCTGAGCCCTGAAATATATCTCCAATTTCTGTACCATCTAGACAGCCCACTAATGAATGACAGGGTTGCTTCTCTAAACTGCAAGAACAAGGAAGGAAGATGAAAAAGAGATGGGCAGGGTCCTTCAGATCTACTTTCCTCTTCTTACCACATTGGCCCCTTGGAGAAAAGAGAGAGGAAGCAAGTCACATCCATGAACTGACCTCTTTAATCAAACTGACTTCAATTGGAGTAAATGTGGCCTCATCAACTCTTTGAACCTGACTGAACAAAGTAACATTTTTTCTATTTTGAGAAAAAGAAGAATAGGGTAAAAGGGAACCTCCTCTCTCCCAGAGGTATTCACTTCCTGAAATCTAATAGATTAATAAATCACCAACCTTTTTGACTCCTCCATTTTCAAGTATTTTTGCATCTGCACCCTCGTGTCTGTCTTTCTAACTTATCTACCCCTTACTTTAGTCCTCTTTGCTGTCGCAATAGGCAGCTGAACCATGCACAGGCTACAAGAGACCCCACTGTACAGACCCTCAACTCAGAGAAAACTTGCACCCCATTCTCTTACATTTTTCAGATAATCCTCTACCATTATACACAGATGTTCCTCCAAATCTCTAGTATTAGTCTGAGGCTCCTTCCTTTCTTTCCACGTTGCTGCCCTTTTCCCAGCAGCTGTGCATGAGTCCCTCTCCATGGAAATAATAGATTTATAAAGCAGAAAGTTGATGAAATTCTTGTATCTAAATCATCAAATTTCCTTTGTTTCAGTCTCAAAAAAAAATGTTCCTTTTCTTCAGACTCTTAAGTAATCTAAGCAGAATGTACTGTAGTCTTAAGAATATTACCAGAATAAGTCATTTCAGCGTATGTTAATGTGCATGTCTTTTACTACAACAGAGTTTGAGCATCTTTTAAATATTTTTTAGTACATTGGAACTTCTTTTCCTGTCTCCACCTTCTATCATTTTTCTTCTATCTCATTCTTTTAAATATTTACTTTATTTCCATGTGACCTACACCATTCAGGTGAGGACTCCAGAGAAATTTTCATGACAAATCCAATGTACAATCTATCAATCTTCACTATACCTTTCTTCTCCATGGACAGTTCATCATTCCTTTCTTAATGAAATGTACCTCAAATTTAGGTGGCCCCTTATGTTTCTTTTCCATTGACATCTGCCCTTGACTTCTATGTCTACTACTTCTCATTAAGTTCCTCCTGTGTGTATTCTTCAGAATTTTGTCATTCACCTTATTCTTTTTTCATGCTGCCTGTCATCCTTCAGTGATTTCACATCCTCTCATGGGTTAGCTGCTCTTCTTCTTACCAAAAACTCCAAACTTTATGTCATTTACTCAAGCTTCCCTACTGATGTAAATTACTTTTTCTCAAATCCTCCATGATGACTCACCCCATGCCATCTAACATGTTCTTTCCTGGAACACACTTTCTGGAATTTTCTTTCTCTTGAAATACATTTCTGTGTTTCTAGCTAATGAATTATTGCTCACCTTATAAGAGTCAACTCAAGGTTTTCTGGCCACAGAACCCCTGCCTTCTCTCTTGTCCACACAGCATTGACTCCTCTGAGCTCTTGATCGATATCCCAGATACACGTAAGAGGATTTGTCACACTGTGATTGAATTCAGCATTTATTTCACAATCCTTCAGCTCGGCCAAGAGCCACTCAGGAACATGGCCACAATTTTATTTGTGGTTACACTCCTATTGCCTCCTAAAAGCCTAGCCCTTAAGTTCTTGTGAGTGAATGAAGGAGCCAATGAATGAATGAACTGCAGTGACATCACAATGTGGAAAATAATACATAGTACTTGATAAGAAAAGAAATTTTGTAGCCTTGGTGGTGGTAACAGATGGGAAATACAGTTCTGTCTGGTTATAAAGTGTTTTATATCAGATCTTTTCTGAAGTACTAAAAGTTAAATCAATTCCCAGGAAAGCATGACTGCTGATGTGAAATATGCCACAAGAAGGGACATTTTCCCTCCTAATGCTTTCCACACGCATGAAAGCGAAAGTCCACTCCATGCATGTGTGAGGTGGGGTCATCTGGATGCTTATATACCCCCATGTTTCACGTTTCTCTAGGCCCTCATTTCCATACTAGAAAATGATTTTGTTGGCCGGGGATCAGTCGAGGCATAAATTTGATAATGTCTTTGCAGCATCACAAGTCATCTCCCTGTCAGGACCTTGTTGGGCCTAACTCAGACTTAACAGATGAGGAGGACCCAGTAGGAACCAGGCCTATCTGGCCAGGTTAGCCAAAGGTCACCACTACAAGGACATGGAACCATGCTGACTATAAAAGACAGAGAATTCTGAGAGTGACCATGAGAAATCAGAGGGGATGAGAAACAAGGATAAGAGAGCATTATGATAGAAGCCCAAAGTGAGGGCAAAGGCAGAAGCCAAAGACCACCATGGACAGAAGCAAGGTATAGATTTCAAGTGAACATAAGAGGGAAGGCAGAGTAGCAGGAGTCTCTTTAACCTATTTCCCATTCATGAAAAAGAGAACACCTCAATCTCAGCATTCACTTAATTCTACATAAACACACTCTATGAGTGATGGCTGATTTTCAATATGAAAATAAAAGATAAAAACTGTTCTTGGAGTTATTTCTAGAAAGAGCTAATCTCTAATCTTCTTGTAATGGAAATGTATCTTAGGGTATACGAAGAGTATTCTCTGGACAAACAAGAAATGAGTTAAAAAAGACAAAATTCATACAACAAAACAATGGCAGCACAGTACTGGTCCTAAAATGGAGGCATTCCTGGTGTGTATAGGTAAGGATAGTCTGCTGAACATTTTAGAGTTTGGTGCCCAGAACCACTCCCCACACAGTTCTTATCATAAAATCTATCTTTCCTGTGGAAATCCATTCCTTATGACTTGAGTAAAGCTAATCTCAAACACCCGTGACTTCCAAGGGATGCAAGACTTGGATCTGACCCACATCCTTCCAGGGTGCAGGTCCCTAACATGAGGGACTCTAAGACCCATAATTCTTACATGTCTGAAGAATGAACAGGAAACACTCTAAATGAGGAGTGCAGAGATCCAAAAATAACATTTATATTTTGAAGAAAGAGATGCCCCTAACATTCCTTTTAGGAGAAGTCTAAATGAACTGCCTGTCACTTGCAACTGAAGAGGTCCTACCTCCTAAAGGCCAACGTCTATGTTGTTTATGTCACTGGGAGAGAGCAGGCAGGACTTACTGGATGCTTGGGGTTGGACTTACAGTAAGATATCAGATATTCTGAGAAATTCTCCCAGTTCTCTAACTACCAAATTTTAAACTGAGAATTTTTTTTCTTCCTGAAAAAGAAGTCAAGATTTACAATGATGATTTTTATCTTCATCCCTATTCTATTTTGTTTCACAATTTTTTGTGTCCACACTCAACATTCTAGATAACAGGAGAGGTGAGACTAGCAGGAGCCTATCCGCAGGATGCTAGGAGTCATCCACTGAGTATCCACGGCCCACTCTTTAGTGGGGAGGAAAGAACTTGGAGACCAGAACTACCCGCAGTCTGAGCAGTCAGCATGGCCCTGACTGCCTTCCTTGGCGTTCCTCTTCCCCCAAAGCTGGAAACAGAGCACTACTTAGCGTGCAGGATAACATCACAGTCCTGCATAATTAGCCTGAAGACATCCCCTGCTGTTTGTTTGTCACAAAAACAAGTGGAAAACACTAAAAAGAAGAGTAGTTATTTAGAGGTAAATAGCAAGGGAAGGTTGAAAATGTTTGCTTTCATATACAGATATGGCCTTTGTGTTCCCCAAGTAATTACTTTCAGTTTACTTTTTCTAAAAGTGCAGTGAGATTTGAAGGTTACTAAGAATGAACGATAAAATTAGGCACTAAACACAAAGAAGTCTCTCAAGGGATGGAGTCAAATAAGAGAAAGCCTAAGTCTTGGCGCTACACTAGTTGCAAAATTTAAAAAAAAAACAAAAAAACAGAAGACCATGAGTTTTGTCAGCCCTTCTATATCTGTCAGAACTTCTCTACTAACACCAATTAACTAACATAGGAATCTCAACTTCTGAGTCAAAGATTGATTTTGAGATTAGAGATCACATCAAATATTTTTATATTCCTTCATTATACCCTTCTCCTGTGTCCATATTTCAGATAATTTTGAATCAAATTTCTGCAAGGTACAAATTAATAGTCCTGATGAAGACTGTCAGAGTTTCGTTTAAAAACACTATCAACCAAGAAGGTGGTGGCCAAATTGGAAAGGATGTTTGATCTTCTCTGAAGTTTCCATGACTGCAAAGCAGAGACGAAGGGTAAATCATTCTTTATAGTCAATTCTCTTGTTTCTTAAGAATGAGAAATCATTTTAGAAGGCAGTTCTTTCTTTTTTTTCTGTTCCTTGCAAGGGCTTCATAACATTGGCATGCAGTTTTCAAAACTGAGGGAGAAAACAGAAACCACATCCGGAAATAATCATCTCTCAGTCACTGAAATGGATCATAAGTGTTAAAGGGGCCAAGGACTAAATTAGTGTGATGGCGTTTCATAAAAAGCTACATAAATCTTAAATGGAGTTAACGCTCTTCTCTTTATTCTCGGGAATAAAGAGATGGTGGGCCTCAAGACTTTGCTATAGCACAGTAGCTTTGCTTCATTTCTCTCATACCACAAAATTTAACTGACAATGTGAATAAACCCTTGTCCCACATTACTCACAAAAACTGAGTTTTATTGCTCACTGGAGCACATTGAAAAGCATGAGACTAATGAAGTGAAGCCTCCCACAACTGTTCAATTTGCTATTCATTCATTCATTCATGTATTCATTCATTCATCGTTTATTTATTTTTGAAAGAGCAAATTTGCATTTTTCCTTAGCCTTTCCTCAACTTTAGCTAATGGAAAGTTTTTATTATTCTCTTAAACTTGGAAATAGGATTCTAATCTCAAAGGCCCAGTCACCATTTCAAAGAGTATATTTTTATTTTTAAGAGATTCTGTTTTTAATTGGCTAGGCTATTTTAGAAAACATACATACTCTCTGGAGCTAATTTATTCTATATGGCTCAGAAAAGGGCAAGTTCCACAAGAAGAAGAGCAGCATGGACCTTGGAATGCTGTTTCAGGGTGTGAAGGAACAGTTTCCTCTTAATATCCTAAATCAGACTGCTCTGTTATTACTATGCTAGTCACATTACACTCACAAGCAATCAGATGCTTGCAAAGATTGCTTTTTAAGCACCACAGAACTAGCTGCAATAATTTGGTTATTTTCAACCATTCTCCAATCCTAATATTCTTCTATCACAAAGATTCACAGATTTTTTTAAACTAACACACACATTCTCATGCAGACTTGCCTAATGCTGAAAATATAATCAAAGCAAAGATTGAAATGATTTGGGAAAAAGTTAAAAAGAATAATTACCACTCTTTGGAAGGCCCTAGAACAGTTATGCACATATAATGGACACATTATATTCAGCAGTAAAGAAAAAGAAACAAATCAGAGAAGAGCCCTGCATAAAAGCGCGGGTGATCCTGCATTTTAAAAAGTAAGCTAAAAGTTCTGTTAAATGAGGTATCTGTTGAATGGTAATTATATTATCTAAATTATGTTAAAATCTAAATTTGAGCCAAGTCAATTTTTTCTTTTAATTTACCTGAGCATTATGTCACAGATGGGACTCTGGCTATTGAGGGATCACAAGGGCCTCCGGGAATGAACGCTCAGGTCCTGTGGATTCTGCAGTACATGGAGAGGCTCCTTTTGCTCTGCAGCCTTTGCAAGCTCTTGTTTTTTTTGGTAAGTAGAGCCTGCCCTCATGCGGTAGAAGTGAGAGGCTGCTCTTACATCCCAGGGCACCTTCTGCCTTCAAGATCAGTCAGTGGCTTCTATAACAATTGGCACCCTTTTGCCACTGTCCTATCCTTAGACGGAGTGTTGCTGCTTTGCTCTCCTCTGTCCAATTTCTTTCCTTTATCTTCTTCTTCATTTTGTCTCCTTTTTTCTTGCCCCGTACTTCTGTCCCAGGGCTTTCCTCAGTATTATTTGATGACCATGAAAGCTGACCCTGATGCAGACCTTATATCTAGAGAAAGGATCTAGACTCTTATTTGAGGAATTCAAACAATATAGTTTCAATATACAGAGAATAGTCAATTTAAAGGGTAATACTGTGACACTGACATCCCGGTAGATACAAAACCAGAAATTGAGAGATCTTGGTTTCACTGGACTTGACTCAGTCTCTGACATACAATATGGCTATGTTTGTATGAAGAGCAAGAAATCTGAGCAGGGGCCAGGGATTTAGCTCAGTGGTTCCAGCGCCTGTCTTTCAAGTGCAAGGACCCGGGTTCAATCCCCGGTAACCACATACAATACAGGGTGTGGAGACTCACACCCAGCAGCAATCATTACCACATACCACAGTGCCGGGCGTGGTGGCTCACGCCTGTAATCCCAGCACTCCCAGCACGCCTATAATCCCAGGAGGCAGAGGCACGAGGATTGCTGTGATGTGAGTTTGAGGCTGAGCTCAGGGCCAGCCTGAACTACAAAGTGAAATCCTGTCTCAAAAAAACCAAATAAATAAATAAATAAATCTGAGCAGAAGTACAGCTCCATAGAGAGTCTAGACAGAAAAATAAAGTGAGTTTCTCCACCTTCTTCAAAGAATGACAGCAAGGATTTTACCCATAATTACCACTAGCTCCTCACCACACCACCCCCAAGCATATACACTCTGACTAACCAGAAAACAATGCAAATTGTTCAAACAGTCTCAAGACAAAACTCTTTATTCTTCCCTTGGTCTGATTCCAGCCAGTTTGTGGTCCTTAAGCTGATCCTGAGTGAAATTTTTACCCTAGACATCATCTTCAGCATCACTGTCCTCCACAAAAACCTTCAATGGTCTATTTCTTCAAATATCATTTTAAAAGTATACTACCTTCAAAGGTATTACCTTCAAAATTCACATCTTCATGCTCTCAGGATCACACACACACATACACATACCATACTGCAACCTGCTTGAGTTCTGTATTCTAAGTCTTATTTCCCTTCTGAGTAACCCCCAATATCCACTTTTTCTTTTTTTTTTTTTTTTGCTTCTGCTTTTATATGTTATGTCTCTAAGTCAAAAATATTCTTGCTCTGGGCCGGGGAGTTAGCTCAGTGGTTCCGGCGCCTGTCTTTCAAGCGCAAGGACCCGGGTTCGATCCCTGGTTACCACATACCTATACTGGGTGTGGAGACTCACGCCCAGCAGCAATCAGTACCACATGCCACAATGCCGGGCGTGGTGGCTCACGCCTGTCATCCCAGCACTCGGGAGGCAGAGGCAGGAGGATTGCTGTGATGTGAGTTTGAGGCTGAGCTCAGGGCCAGCCTGAACCACAAAGCAAAACCCTGTCTCAAAAAACCAAAAAAAAAAAAAAAAAAATTCTTGCTCAATGTCTACAGGTTTTGTGGAACTGCATCAGGCTAGAGGAGCTTTTTACTTTGCAAAACTAACACTGAATTAGTGTACACAGCAGGACAGGCCGCCCGAAGCACTTTCACACCCGTGTGAAAGGCTCATATTAAGATATAATGCATATATTTTAATATAACTGTAATTTATAGAGCTATTAATCTTCTAAGGCAAGAGGTAAGGTGAGGGTAAGGAGGTGAAGTGTTCATAAACTACCAAGGAAGAATTCAAGTAGCTTATGCTATTGCCAGAATCCTGAGATGGAATTATGACCCCATAACTCAGAATTTGTCATCTCTTTCCATTCTCTAATGGATGCAGTGGAGTCTTGGGTTCCGGTTCAATTTTCCTGTATACTTTGCAGTTTCCAGTCCCTTTCAATCATGCCAGGAAACCCCCTTACATATGATCTGCTTCATGTTACAAGTCATTTGAGCTGCATCTTTATTGGAAAGATGCAGAAGGAGTTTTCCTTTGGCTTTCTCAAACCAAGGACTTTGCAAACAACTATGGTGGGAAAATCTCTTCCACAGCAGTAGACAGAAATGTCCTCAAATACATGCTTATTGCTTCCAGATCTGGCAGCATCATTTCCTAGAGTAATACATGATGTACAAAGTAGTCAGAAAGCATAAAGTATATACCATGGTTTAAAGTATATACCATGCAAGTGTTTCATCACCAAATGCCCTCTATTTGTTTTTGGAATGAAAATCTAGAACAGCATTATTCTGATTATATCAGACTCCTCTGATAGAAAGCACCCAACATGATTTGAAAATGCAATCCAGTATATCCAGGATCCAGAAAAAATGACAGACAAGAGACATACATACAGACAGACAGAGTCTTGGAATGTAAATGTGTAATAAAGTCATAGAAATCATTCTTATCCATGTTATGCTTGAGAACTTCTCTTCAGTATTCACTGTTTTCCTTCACTGAGTTAAATTCAGTATTCCAGAGACAGGCTATCTTAGACAAAGTCATAGAAGAGCTAAATGTTTCTGAACCCTTGCTTCATAGACCCACCTTTGCCTTGTACCTACTGTACCAAATCTCCAGTCCTTGGCCTTATGAATGTGGTCCTGAGCCCTTCTGCAGCCCCAGGGTGGATTTATCTTACCCATCTGAGCCCTGTGTGAGCATCTAGACCATTCCCTTCTTCCTCTTACCCAACAAAACATATCTGATCTGTGCATAATTCCCTAAGATTTTGCTATTTGTCCAATGATATTTAACAAATTTAAAATGATCACCACTCCATGCTGGAGGGTAAAGTAGGTATCTCTTACAATTTAGCTAAGTTAATTGACATGTTCTGGACAGATGAAAAGCTTTGGGTTTCTCATTTATATCAGTTCTAGCCTGTCTTTACTCTTTACTAGTTGGCTTAAAAGTCTATACAATTTTATTTTTAAATGATTTAATAATACCACAGAGTATTTCCACAGAGTAGACCATAAAAGCACTGTAGGAACTGAAAAGTGCTATATGTATAAACAAAAAATTTATTATTGGGCCGGGGAGTTAGCTCAGTGGTTCCGGCGCCTGTCTCGCAGGCGCAAGGACCCGGGTTTGATTCCCCGGTAACCACATAACAATACTGGGTGTGGAGACCCACACCCAGCAGCAACCAGAACCACATATCACAGTGCCGGGCGTGGTGGCTCACGCCTGTAATCCCAGCACTCGGGAGGCAGAGGCAGGAGGATTGTGATGTGAGTTTGAGGCTGAGCTCAGGGCCAGCCTGAACCACAAAGCGAGACCCTGTCTCCAAAAAACCTAAAAAAAAAAAAAAAAAAAAATTTATTATTATTTTCCACTTGAAGGCAGACCTGAAGCACTTGTTTCCTTAGTTTTACTCTCCTGGAAGCAAGCAAATAATTCTCATTAAGAACCTTCCAGCAAAGAGTATGTGGATATTCTTTGATGAGCGCAGGTCAGGCCACACAGAGCTGGTCATGCCTATCACTCACACCCCAGGCCCTCCCTATCTTTTTGATATTTTAGTTTAGGCTCATGACACCATGTGGATATAGTCTATTGATGATCATGCAAGGTGTCCTAGTCCAGCATCCTACAGAAAGACATTAGCTCCACAGAGAAGACAGGAAGATACCTCCCCAGTGCAGCAGAGGGACTGACCTGGACCTTCTGACTCAATACTAGGCACCACACTCCCTTGAGGGCACTATATCCAAACATGTGTTAAGATGACTTTAGAATGTTTTTATGACCCTAGAGGATAAGTCCACCTTACCTGGCCCTATCCCAGATGTCTCTCACCCTCTTTATCTCTGTACCTACCATCAAATCATCCACTGGTTTGTTCTCCCCAGATGGCTCTCTTCATGTTAAAAATGTCCTGTCAGGGGTGCACAACACATCCAGATGCTCTGGGTCAAAATTGATGCCCTGCGCTTTGCTGACCCTTATCTGTATCCAGCAGTGTTTTCTCTGGCACTGGAAGCCGTGATGCCAGTTGGCTGCCTACTCACTGCTGACAGCCCTCCCTGATGGATGGGGAGGGGGGGTCAGACTGTCAGTCTCCTCTGCACTAAGCTAGGTTCCCACATGGATGATGGGAGAAAATGGAAAGGCATCTTCCATCTTGCCAGTAGGCAGAAGAGGCATGTGCTAACACATGAAAGCAGTTTCTCTAAAATCCACCTAAAATTCGAGTTCCCCCCCCCATAGATTATATCAGAAGACTGAAGCAGGCCCCACAAATGGCCTTTGTACGTGAACTCCTGACATAGTGCATTTTTAGCCTTAGAATTCCCTTGAATCTTGGAAATTACTAATTGAAATACACACATACATATGTTCTTTAGCCTAAGCCAGTGAGAAATATCTAAGGGCTGGACACTGCTGTCAAATAAATATGATACACAATAACAACAGTAGCCATGCGGAACTAGCTTAGTGAATTTGAAAACCAAATCTGAGGACATTTGGTGGCTTGATTAATTGCTTTGCCTATTGGCCATCTGTTGTTGTCTCCAGGAGCCCAGGATGGGGAGTGGAATCTGCTCACTTCTGCTGACTTAGGCCAGCTGGAAACTCTCCCTCTATAGGGAGCAGAGGGTAAAGTCTGCAAAAGAACAAAGGTCCTGGGCCTCTGCTTCTCTGATCCTGCTCTGGGGCTGGAAGGCAGGTTTTGTTTAACAGCCCCTCCCACATACTTGAAAACTACTTTTACATCCTCTGCCTCTTGTTCTGCATTTGTACGTATTCATAGGTTCACCTTCCTTCTATTTTCTCCTGCTGGTGAGAAAAGGAAGTTACCTAGTGACAATCAGGCAACTGTTTGTTCAGAACGGAACTGTAGTGTGTCACATGTGTATTTGATGTTTTTTCCTGAATTAGTTCATTCTTTTTATCACAAAGCTTTTCATTCAATGCCTCAAAGCTGGTGTGTAGAGAGCTGGGTAAGTTTGCTTTCTGAACTAAGCAATGAAGTATCACTCACCTTTGCCCTTGTCCTGCTCCCCCAATCCACACACTTAACTTGCTTCATTCATTCTTTAGCAGAAACATAGTGACAGAATGACAGTCCGCCATATATGAAAGAACCTGAGCTAGACACTGGGGACTCAGAAATGAAAGTATATGTCCACAAGGAGCTCAAAGACTGGTGGAGAAAGATAAATAAATAGAACTACTATGAAGAGAGTGTATGTGGCAAAGACATTGCTGTCCACAAAACTATCTCCACTCGTCTTCTATGGCAGTAGAGTTTCAGCTGTGTGTGTGGTCAGCTGTACCTCCCATCCTCATTTCCACCACAAACTCCTTCCATAGTAGTGACATGTGGTCTGGTGACTCATTCTGCCCATCAGGAATACTAATTAGAAGTGTTGTGTGTCATTTCCAGGCCTGGGTCTTAAAATATCACACATGCACTCTGCCTTTTCATACCCCTTCTCAGGAGCCAGATATGACATCTCTGTGGACCGACTTCCACCATGGAGAAGCGGGCAGACCCCTGAAAAGGGTGGGACAAAGCTAGATGGAAGGGGCCCTAAAGGGTTGTAAGAGCAAATGAGCCCACAGACCTATTCTGGACTGCTTTGAGCATGAGAATAAAAGTCCTCTGTTCCTCAAAGCACTGTATTTTCCAACCTCTTTGTTTCAGGAGCTTAGCTTTCACTATAAGCAAGACAATGTATGCCCCAATTATAGGGCTGAAGAACTGTCTGAAATAGTAAAAAATATCTATATCTGAGATTTCACACACACATCATCCCCATATACACTTGACTCAGACTCACCAAATACTAATGTATTCTCATATTTTCTTATCATTCTGTGTGTGTGTTTGTGTGTGTGTGTGTGTGTGTGTGTGTGTGTGTATGTGTGTGTTCCCCTCAACGAGTTTACATTAAGTTCTTGGTGCATTTCCATTGACAAACAAGGATACACTTTTACAAAACCATGGCACATTTGTCAAAATCTTTAAAAAAAGTAATTTTGATGCCCTGCTATTATGTGATCTGCAGGCATTTTTTTTTTTTTTTTTTTGAGACAGGGTCTCACTTTGTAGTTCAGGCTGGCCCTGCACTCAGCCTCAAATTCACATCACAGCAATCCTCCTGCCTCTGTCTCCTGAGTGCTGGGATTACAGGTGTGAGACACTACACCCGGCACTGTGGTATGTGGTACTGGTTGCTGCTGGGTTTGAGTCTCCACATCCAATAATGTGTGTGGTTACTGGGGAATCGAACCTGGGTCCTTGTGCTTGCAAGATAGGCACCGGAACCACTGAGCCAAATCCCTGGCCCCTTATTTAATTTTTACCAGTTGTCTTAATATTATTTTTAAAAAGGATTTTTATTTCTTCCTTTATTGAATTTATTGGTAAATTTTATATGTACATTATGATAATATTCAACACTGAGAATTTGTACTTGTACATGATGCACCTTGATTCTCATTTTTCTCCATTTCCTTATCCTCTGTAGCCCCTCGCACCCCCATATAACAACTGAAGGTGTAAATGAGGTCCAGCATATATGATAGATATTGTTAAATAAGAAGAAAATGTTCAAAGGGAAAGTAAAGAAGGGAAAGAAAAAAATTGATAGTAAAAAGAAAAAAAAAGGCAACAAAACTAATACTATCTTTTATAGCAAAGAGATTGCCTTGTATTATTCAAGAATCCAATCCAAGGTGATGTGTATCTTTTATTCTTTAAACTAGATAAAAGAGATAAGTGAGTCCTTAGATATTTCCTGAACAGCCCTACCTATATTCTTTCCTTCTGCTCAGATGGTTTAATGGATCCAGGTGTCATGTCTAATCTCTTCAAAGTGACTTTGTGTGATGAAATAATCTGGATTTTTGATCTTTCTGAAACACTAACAAAAAATTGTCCAGCCACACCCTTAGCTTTGACTTTAGGGCACATTTTTATCACCTAAATCACATAATTTTAGTGCCCTTCATAATATATATTAACTGAAAATTTCTCAAATCTTCAAATATGATTTCTTTTTCTAAATGGTTCTTCATTCAATCCATCTGTTTCCTTACACATTTTATTAAGCAGCAAGGCAGAGGGCTGCATTTTTAACTCTTTGTTTTCATTATTATTTTATGTTACTATATCTTCCTTACAGTCTCAAAAAAAAAAAAAAACATATTCTTGATTTCCTTCAGTGCCTTCACCAAGGGCGCTACTAGTATCCATCATATTTTTACTAACAGTTTGTACATGACAATACAGATGTTTCCAAGATAATATAGATTTTTATCTATCATGCTTCTCAATTCCTGAGTCGTGATACACTGAGTCTTTCATATAAATATTTCAACTTAGAGTACATTCAAGAGAGTCAAGGATTATTGTGTAAAGTTCTTCTAGCCTGTACTTAACACCCATTTCAAAGCCACTTGCACATTTTCTGGTATTTGTTACACCATTCTCAGGGATATTTGTTACCCCGCTCTCAGAACCACAATCTATTACATTCCTATTACTGTTGTAATAAATGGCCACAATATGAGCTTTAAAGCAACACGAGTTTTCATCCACATCTCTGATGACCACAAGTCTCAAATGGTTCAATAGGAGTACATTCATTTTAAAGGTTCTGGTGGAAAACCTATTCTTTTTAGTTTTGCCATCTTTGAAGTCCTCTATTTTTCCCTGATTTGTATGGATTTCCTCCATACTCAAACCATTTTCTGTTCTCTCTGATTTCTGCTTCCATTGTTACCCCTTAGGTCTCATTTCTGATTCTCCTGCTTTCTTTTTACAAGGGCTCTGTGGTTATGCTTGTTTTACCCTGCTAATCCAGGATAATCTGTCTAAATCAATATCTTTCTAAATCAATACCTTTAATTTAATCACATCTTTAAACTTTTTACAATATAAAAAGTTACATAGTTACAGGTTCTGGGGATTAAGAGGCGGACATTTTTGGGTGGCCATTATCCCATCTACCACAGGTAGGATGTGGTCTGAAATTGGTCTGTTATCTACAATCACCCTCACAAAAGGAGTTAAAATAATTTGTTAATCCTTCATGGTTTAGCCAGTAGTTACAAGAAGCAGGTATGGGTCCAGAAGCATCCCCTATCTTACATGGTGAGACATTTCATGACCAAACTCCTATACACACAAACATAGAACTCAAAAGGGTCCCAGTTGTTCCAATTTGAAATTTTTAAAACTTGATTCAGACAATTACATTTTTAAGTTATAAACACGTCACAGAATAGTTGTAGCCTCCATCTCCATATACTACATAAAGTAGCTCTGCTCAGGCATCAGGTAAAGCATATACACAATTACTTACTGGAAGTAATTTGTGCCAGACTTTGTGTTTGTAGCCATTGATGGCATCAGGAACTGCAGAATATCTCTGACCAACAATGTCTCAAGTCCTTTTTGCCCAAGTTGCCACCTAGAAAATGTACCATCAGAATAATCTGGGTTTTCAGTTGGGGGAAAGAAGACCTTATCATGCTAATGAGAGGTCAGAAGAGAATCCTAAGTGTTCAGAGAAGATCATATAGCACTGTACTTGTTTTTATCCTGAGCACAAATCAGGAGTGACCAAGAATTATAAATCCTTTCTTGAGACAGCTGCATGAGGTAACCAAACTTCCCGCCTAAACTGTGTGGACCAGGAAAAGATGAAGGGACAAAAAAGGTCAGACTGATTTGGGGGAATGCCATTCCAACACTACAGATGGCAAGGAGCGCTGAATGTCTATTGAATTGTCTATGAGTCCACGGCTGGATGGTCTTCTCAAATCATCCAGAAAGTTTAACACATGATATAGTTTCACTTTAAGGACCACAATAATAGGGCTGTAGTGGCCTGACTGGACTAGAACTGCAATACTATAGCCTGGAAAAAAAAACTGCCAGAGCAATGGAGGCAAGAGTCACAGTTTCAAAAGAGGTCAAAGCTTCGACATAGTCAATTTGCCAGGAACAGAAAGAGGTAATGTCCCATGTAATGTGGCCTGCTTCACCACAGAACAAACAGGGCAAATCTTGGTGGTCACAAGTGTGGCTTGCAGTGGAAGATTCTGCATTATAAACACCTGGTCATTTACAGTGCCCACAGAGATGTTGAATACGCTGCCATTTCTGGTGAGGTGCTGAAACTAAACAGCAATGACATCAATCTGACCCCCTGCAGGCTTTATCAACTTCCTTATTCTAGTTTGATCAGAGAACAAGCCCTTATAGTGGGCACAGACATGAGTGACTTAAAAGGTGAGATTGACACACACAATTTGTCTATACAGTTCATAGATCGAGAGAAAGTTATCTTTCATCTGCCAGCCTTAAGCTTCCAAGTAGCAGACCAAGTATCCAGACTGGAGTGTTTGGGTACTGTCTTGAGCAAGAAGTAGGGTTTGATTCAGCCCACAGCTCTGTTCTTTCAGAATTGTCTCTGCAGTTGGGCAGTTGCTGCCACCTAGAGGACACCATATCTGAACTCAGTCCAAGGTTACAGATAAGCTTTGGTGACACTAGAGCCTCAGGCAGTGAAGCAGGGAATAAAGTTTCTCTCAAAAAGATGAGTGTTACTCTTTCATTTAATACTCACTAGCATTTCAGACACCACCTGAGCTGCACTCTTAAATGTCATTTCCATTTGATGAGGCTTATTGGAGACCTTCTACCTGTTTTGTTACAACCAGATTAATCCAAGGAAGAATATCTACCCCGAGAATCAGAGGCTTACATGGGCAAAACTTTTAACAGGAACTTAACAGCATGTTAATAGCTGTCTTTAAGAAAAGAAGTGTGGAGGGGACTTACTGGTTCTGTCGGAGAAGTGGAGCTACGATACTGAAAACTGGCTACTCATAATAACTTGGTAGTCACCACACCCTTAACTCAAACTGAAGTTCTGTTCTTCTCTCTAGGATTATAAATTTTCTGGTGGCTCTGCCAGATAGCACATGCCCTAGCCACTGACCAGGGACTTTTCTCTCTGATATGTAATGGAAATGGCACAAGGATAGAAAACATCATTACAAATAATGCATTCAGGAGTGAAAACCACAACAGCACACTGGCTTGGCCCAGAAGATTCACCGAGCACTGGAATAGGCCGTGTTAGCAACCCTTCCCCATTCACAGTTGTCCAGTGCTCTTGAATTCAGACATCAATTCAAGTGCACACGAGAGTCTCCAGCTACAATCTCCAGATCCTGTTATTTCCCAGCTAGAAGGGTAGAAGTCAAATGCTAGCAAGAGAAACTAGCCTATGGTGAGAGAGCAGAGAAGAAATGTAATCCTTAGCTTTTTTGTTTCACCTTTTCTCAACATCTAATCTCAGCATCAGTCAATGTCTAACCTCCAGCACTACCTCTTCCCCTTAAATGTCAAGAACCAAGACCTATGTTCACTTCTGTCCTTGTACACACCATTGCTATGGTTCCACTATGTAGTTCAGTGGAGCCTTGGAGACTCTTGTGCATAGCACCCATCCTTTCAAAGATCAAGCCGAGCAGTGAGAAGGGCCAGGTGTGTGCATGCAGAGCCTGAGCGCTATGAGCAGGGCCTCTTCATTCACTTTTCCTTTTGAGATACCTCTGCTGGGTTTACTCATACTTTCGGTTCATGTATATTAGTGATTTCTTGGTTCAAAGCCTTCACTGCTGGCACCACTTGTTTGGTTCTGTAGACTCCTGGATCAGTACATACAAACACACTGCCTTCCAGCTGAAGCCCTGGTAACATTCCCTCCCCCCTGATTGAGCAACAATCAGCCCCCATCCTGGTAGTTCATTTATTCTAATTTTGCATTTCAGCTTCTAAGCATTAACTGAATTCTTTTGCAGATAGGGCCATAAGAAAATTATCTTCACTCTTATCTTCCAAACACTTATCCTTGCCCACCACTGACTAGGCAAAACCACGAGCTACCAGATCCCAGGGAACTGTCTCATCTGTCTCATCCTGATTTATGAAAATCTTGCCC
The DNA here is from genome assembly GCA_004026965.1 of Petromus typicus. Lineage (NCBI taxonomy): Eukaryota > Metazoa > Chordata > Mammalia > Rodentia > Petromuridae > Petromus > Petromus typicus. The sequence continues at coordinate 78,201 of PVIR01002482.1, read as the reverse complement.
TTTGTCTTCCAGAAAGACACATCTCTGTCACCAGAAAGCCATAGCTGCATCTTGTCACCAAAATGGTCATAATACAATTTTATTTTAGACCAGTTTATGAGCTTATATTATACTATTTCATGTATGCTTAGAGAAAACACAAGACTCTTAGGGTAGGGTTGATCAGTTTGATTCCTCACAGCCCAGCAAGCATACCTGCATGTACAGCGTGTCATGCTGTAGGAGAACAACAGCGAAATTCAGGAATTCACCACTTTTATAGTAGCAGTGAATGGGCCTGCTCTTTTTCTCAGAGGGAGACATCATCTCAAAATTGCTCACTGCAAATAGAGCCCTGAAAAGCAGCCTGGGTAAGGGGCAGGCAGGGCAAGACATATAGAGGGATAAGAAGTATAGGGCGAAGAGTTCCTCCCAACAATAAGCAACATTCTGGAGAAAAGTAATAACTTTTAAAGGCTTGCATTGTAGCATTTAAATACTCCCACCGCAGCCAACTTTAAACTGTTACCTATATATCACTAAACTGAGTTGGTGTGAAGTGGACATGCACTAACTTGACCAACCATAATTTTGAGTCAATTACTACTATGATTATTGTCCTTGACCTTAAACTGTATTGCTGCATTGTAATTTAAATGTATATACAATCTCCTGTACTAGTACCACCTGTTTTCAAAATGTAGCTCTACACAACTTCAATATACATATTATCACCTCTTTATAGTATGCTTACATGTGAATATAAGAGTATACCTTCTCCGAGGATCCCAAAATATTCCCAGAGAAGTTTAGAGAGGAACTTGGGCTTTAGTACTAGACAAAAGAGAAATCAGAAAATCAAAATGTTAAGAACTGAGATATGATATACTCAAGCTCTGGCTAATAATAACTCCCTCACCTATCTCTTTCTGAGTCTTTAGTAAACCACTGAATCAACATTTATAGATTCCTGAATTCATAATCATTTTCAAAATTATCTAGTTTTAATTGTCTTTATAGTATTTAGGTTTTTGGGTGTTTTTTGTTTGTTTGCTTTGCTTTTGTTTTTGCTTTTGTGGGTTACAATGTATTCGTTGATGGTATCATTGTGTATAGAATCAAAACTAAGAATGTTTTTCTGTATTTTTTACCATTTTATCCCTAACACCTAGATCAATGCTCGGCATATGAAATATACTCAATAAATGCCGGGCACGGTGGCACACAGGAATGTAATCTCAGCACTCTGGGACAGATCAATCACAAATTCAAACCTAGCCTAGGTAACTTAACAACGTAACAAGACCCTGTCTCAAAATGAAAAATAATAAAAGGGCCTAGAAGATAGCTCAGTGTGAAGGCCCTGGGTTCAATCCCTGATCTAACAACAACAAAGGAGTAAGTAAATGAATCTCAATTCCCTATTTATTACCTATTCAAACTCCATTGTGTTTCTTTGCTCTCAGTTGCATTTTGGATAATGTGTATGGCAGATGACAATGTAGCAAAATAAGCTATAAATATTTCTTCTTATAATTAAAACAAGATTGTGTTTCAGGATATCTGATATTCCAGTGCTACCACTTCTATAGTACTATATAAAAGCAAACAAGTCATTAAACTATCCATGACTAAACTTCTCCATTTAAAGTGCTGAAGGATCTCCAAAAGAATGACTTCTATTTTCACTGTCGTCTCTGGGACTAGGCATTGCTGAGCATATACCAAGAACTGTTTCTTTTCTTTTTTTTTTTTTTAATTATCTTTATTGGTACATTATGAATACACATCATAATCACATTCAACATTAAGAGTTTGACTCTTAATGAATATGACATGACTTGATTCTCATTTTTTCCCTTTTCCCCCCACTCTGCATCGCCCTATCTCCTATGTACACAATCTTTGTTTTCTTTTTTTCTTATTACCACATTCATTTTCCCCTCATTATTTACCCTTACACTCTCTTTCCTTTTAAATATTTTCTACTTCACAATATCAACTATACATACTACAAATCATTTACAATTTCATTTACTCATACCAGAGAAAAGATATGATATTTACACATCTTGTGACCTGTTTATTTCGCTTATGAGGATATCCGCAAGGTACATCCATTTGAGTACGAATGACTCAATCTTATCATTTTTAATGACAGAGTAATGCTCCATTCTATAAAAGAACCACTCACCTTGCATCCATCTTCTCACTTAGAAAATAAGACTGAAACCAGCTACATTGCAGAAGCATGGTTATAATTAAGTAGGTAACCTAAGCCCATGTTCTCAAAATGTGATCCTTTAACCCACAGCCCTGGCATCACTGCCAGTTGGTTAACAGACAAAATTCTACTGAGGCAGAAACTGAGGTTGCACCCTCCTCCAAATGTGACTTAACCAAGTCTTCCAGATGAATCCCATGGCCATTAAAGATCCAGGGACCTGAGAGCTCTTGGCTGCCAGATGTTTCCTTCTCACTTTCAGCTATCCAAACCAACCCCAGGTAAGCTGCAGAATTGGGTATCCTCACCCTGCTTGGGCAATGAACATGGATAAGAGGCAAGGAAAGAATCTAAAACCCAACCACAAACGCAGGCTATGATTTCCTTACATCACTTTCACAACTTGATTCCTTATTTGGATATTATCTCCATATTTATATTTTTATTTCTCAAAGAGTTGCTTCGATAGAACACTTTATGCATATATGAGTAGCTAGTTGGTTACCTATGTAATCAAATGCTAAGAAAGCCAGACATGCTTGGGGTTACTGGTTTTAGAATCTTTCAGTCTTTGGTTCACATGCTGCAGGTAGCACTGGACAAGCTACTCTGAGTAGAGCCTGAGTTTTTAATATGAAAAGTGAAGTAACTAGAATAAAACTTCCCTTTATTGAGTACCTCTATGTGCCAGGCACTACCACAGGTATTTTACATTTTGCACATGTATTAGCCTATTTTCAGTTACTATAAAAAATTTTGAGAGGGGCCAGGGAGTTAGCTCAGTGGTTCTGGCGCCTGTCTTGCAAGTGCAAGGACCTGGGTTCGATTCCCCAGTAACCACATACAATACTGGGCGTGGAGACTCACACTCAGCAGCAACCAGTACCACATACCACAGTGCCGGGCGTGGTGGCTCACACCTGTAATACCAGCACTTGGGAGGCACAGGCAGGAGGATTGCTGTGATGTGAGTTGGTGGCTGAGCTCAGGGCCAGCCTGAACCACAAAGCAAGACCCTGTCTCAAAAAACCTAAAAAAAAAAAAATTTTTTTTTTGAGAGTGGGTAATATATAAGAACAGAGATATTTTTACTTCACAACTTGGGATGCTGGAAAATCTACAACTACCTATTTGTAAGAACCCACAAGGGTCCTTCAAGAACTTCATTAGTTCTTCCCAAAGTCAGAGCCCCCAGTAACCTAATGACCTGGCAATAAGCCCCACCTCTCAAAGGTTCCACAACCTCCCACACAGCTACACTGGGTCTCAAGTTTCCAGCACATACTCTTGGGAGATACATTCAAACTATGTCCAACCCATAGAAGCCTACACTGTCCCATTTAAACCAAAATGATTAATCATATTTTTTCTTTAAACATTTAAATACTTACAGTATTTTCAACATGACTTTGAAAAGTCCAAGACATATCTTTTTTATTGATGGCATAGACATTTGGGGGAAAGCAAGACTTCATGAGGAACCAGGTTTCAGCAAACTTTGTTAGAGTGCCTCTTTTCCATTTGAAAAATAAAATTAGTTTTGTTTCAGATTTAAAGAAAGTGAGAATGACTTCTAAATAGTGCTCTATCTGTAATTTGGTGGTAGAAAGTTCTTAGTTCATACTTAATTGAAAAGGCAAGTCACTGTTGAATTTTGAAAATCCTGGAAGAGTTTTTAAAGTAATTTAATGTAGCATTTTATGATTGCTTTTGTAGTTTCAAATCTGCGATGGATATCAAGGGATGTGTGTGCTTTCTGATCCCTTAGATTTAATCAGACTTCTCACTTGCTTGCTTGCATAATGGTTTATGGTACCTTTGATGATTTGCAGCCAACCTGCACTTTTAATAATTTACTGTAAAGGCATTTAATTTTTAATGGACAAGAATGGGTTAGAGGTAACTTTTGCATTGGTAAGTGCTCTCCTGAAGAGTGGGAAAAAGAAACAGTATATTTAAATTCCAAACATTATTGAAAAGCATGAGTTTTTTATTACCAAAATCAAATGCATAATTGAAGAACAAACCTAACCAAAAATTATTGTTCATCCTTTATTTAGCCATAAGACGGCTTTGCTTTCACAATGCTATCATGAGAACATTTTTTCAAATTCTCATCTTCTATACTGTTTTCAATATTCTGTTCCACTAGAAAATGCATAACTGCCACATTTTGTTATATCTCACTAATCAAGAAAAGCCCAACAAAAGAATGGTTTGTAATGTCTGGTACATAAAAGAACTATCATTTTGTATTCATTTTCCTTCAAAGTTTTTCTAGGAGCTGCATATAATGTGCATACCTAGGAATGATTTCACAACTAGTCTTAAAATATCAGTTTCCATGTAGAAAGAAAAATGAGAAGATGCCAGGATAAACATTTTTTAAGACTTGATGGAGGACAAAACATGTCTTGCCTTCAGAGACACATAAAACAAAAAATGCTGCAATTGCCAAATAATCCCTTTCTCAGATATGCCATATGTAAAAATAAGAATGGCTTCACAGAACTGCTTTCTGGGGAATCATCCACAACCCTGGAAACTTTTCTAGTCTATAACATTCCACAGCTGACTGTCCCTAAGCTTATCCTGAAGTGGGCTACAGGGAAAACTGATGGTCAAGGGTCCAAGTCTGTGTGAGCCCTGTTTCTGGAACACCTTTGGAATTCAGACGTCAGAGCAGTTGCTTGAGCATGTGAAACTCATTCTCTTTGTTTTGGCTTTCAAATAGTCTCCAGGCTAAACACAGCTCCCAGGAACTGTTGGTGCTTAGCCAAGGAGCTTATGCCCTGTCAAAATGACCCCATCTAAAGATGAAAGTTTAAGCTCCAATCACCATTTCCATGCTTGGTTTCCAGAGGGGAACCTGCAGGTGCAAGACTGGACTGGTTTACAAAGACTGTCTGCTGCCTTCCATCTTCTGGCCTCCCAAAAGGAGTTATCTACAACAATTCCTTTCTCCATTAACCAGATTTTCATTTTTACTTCAGCTAATGAACAGAAATTTTGAGCTGCAGTCAGTTAGCCCTTAGATTTCAAAAAGCAGGAACTGCACAAGGGCACTTAAATTGAGAAAACTCCACTATTCACAGCCATATCTGTCTTTTCTTCTTCTCTCAAATTCTCTCTCATGTTGCCAACATAGACCTTTGCAAGCAAAACATCTATTGAAATCATCCAAAAATCTATAAATTTTTTGCATGAAGTAACTATAGCTAAATAAATTTCCCAAGATAACAAAAGCCATAATTAGAAAGCAGATACCCTGATTGCTATATCCATTGTTTTCCCCATTACATGTTAAGGTTCCAACCTCTTCTTCCTCTGTATCTCTCTTACTGTCTTCCCTCTGATCCCCAACTACTGTCATTCTTTTTTACTTTGCTTTAGCCCTACCCATTACTATCACTCACCTGCAGTGGTAGCCTTCATTACTAAAAAAAGCAAAGAGGAAATGGTGAGAAGATGGTGGGAAGATATACGTTCTGCCCCAAGTTTACAATCTTTCTAGTTTAACTCTTGTTTTTGTCCTTTTCAAAACAAGTGCCCTACCTTTTTTCCAATCTGATGACACCACAGAAAGAGCTGGTTTAGCTTTAATTCGCCAACCTGGTATCCAAGACAGAAACGTAATTAACTTTCTTGGAGCTATTAATTCTTCTCAATGTCCTGTACTAGGTTGTGAGTTTGTGAACTATCTTCCAAAGAGAACAGGGAAATAGAAAAGGATGTTATATTAGCCAAGCTCCATCCTCACCTGAGTCCTTACATTACCACAAATCTATGCCAACCAAATACATATGACACACTGGTGTCAACACTGGGAAAATCATATGTACAAAATCAAAAGACACTAGAGCCAAGCAGGGAGTATAGTCTTTATTTAGTATATCTTTTAAGACTTAAAAAGTTGTCTATGGTCACACTACCTTGAAGATGCCTCATCTCATCTAAAAAACTGAAACAGTAAAAAAAAAAAAAAAAGGCAAGGAAGAGAGAAGGAGAGGGAGGAAGGCAAGAGACAAGGAAGGCAAACATGCTCAGAATATAATAAAAATTATAAGCCTAAGTGTATCAGAAAAGGATCATTTAAACATATGCATAAGTAGGCTTAAGACAAGTAAATGTATAAACCCATAATGCTAATTCACTGGAAGGTTTTTTAAAGGGAGTATAAATTCTAGTTTTTCCCTTAGCAATTAACAAAAGGTTAATTTTCAGTTCTGGACTGATAGTATAGATAGGAAAATTGTGTCTGTTATGAGTGGGTGCTGGAATTTTACACCTATACCATTAATGTCTATATGAGGGGAAACAGACTGGTAACACTCAATCTTGTGTTTTTGATAGAATAAAGGACTAACCATTTCACATCAAAGCCAAAATCAGTTCAATCAAGTTAATGGAAATTAGTCACCATAATGGAAAAAGTACTTAACTCAAAAAAAAAGTTAATTTATTAATTACATATTATAACACACCAGGAAGATAATCTTTCTTTATTTAAGCTTCCAGACTTCATTCATTCGTTCATTCATTCACTCATTTTTCACTCAGCAGGTATTTGTTCCAATAAGCCAGGCACTTCATAAAGCACTGACAATAAAATACACTAACAGTGATCAAAGATTAGAAGTGGAAAAATCACTTAACTCATGATCTAAATATTGACGGTTGCCCCTGACCAAAAAAAAAAGTAATTCTGGGAGTAGAAGATAGTAGGGGAAATCTGCATATCCATTCTAAGGTCAGTGAAGAAATTTTTACAGAGGGATAATAGGAGCCAAGACCTTAAGAATATAAAGGAATTTAACCCTTTTTCAGAGTGCTATAATTTTCAGAATAGAGCTCTTTTACCTCCTTTGTTAGATTGATTCCTAGATATTTCATTTTTTGGGGTGCTATTGTGAAAGGGACTGACTTCCCAATTTCTATCTCAGTGTGTCTGCTGTTTATGTATACAAAGGCTATTAATTTCTGAGCATTGACCTTGTGTCTAGCTACACTACTAAATTTGGTGATTAGGTCCAGAAGTTTTTTAATTGAGTTTTTAGGATCCTCTAGCTAGAGTATCATGTCATCAGCAAATAATAACAATTTACTTTTTTTTTTTTTTTTTTTTAGGTTTCTTGAGACAGGGTCTCGCTTTGTGGTTCAGGCTGGCCCTGAGCTCAGCCTCAAACTCACATCACAATCCTCCTGCCTCTGCCTCCCGAGTGCTGGGATTACAGGCGTGAGCCACCACGCCCGGCACTGTGGTATGTGGTACTGGTTGCTGCTGGCCAGTATTGTTATGCGGTT